>MRSU01010066.1:0-21617 GCA_008369845.1 Trichomonas gallinae
GTTATCGAAGGTGTGATTGAAGGTGTTATTGAAGGTGTGATTGAAGATGTTATTGAAGGTGTTATCGAAGGTGTTATTGAAGGTGTGATTGAAGGAGTAATAGAAGGTGTTATCGAAGGTGTTATTGATGGCGTATTAGAAGGTGTTCTTTTGGGAATTGGGGTACGCTCTGGAATAAATATTTCAACATCAACAATCTGATCTTCAGAATTTGTATCTCCATCTTTCACCTGGAAAAAGAATTTAGTTGGTCCTGTTTCCACATCATTCGGAATCGTGAAGTTATATGAAAATCCCACCCAATTTGTATTTGTAATTTTCTTTTTACCTACAGTCAGCATTTGCCGATATCCTATTTGACAGTAGAGCGTTAAATCATCAGTTGCATCGAGATCTCTCATTTCTCCAGTAACTGTAACTGTTTGTCCTGGTTGCACGCGCTTGTAATCAAATTCAACATTTCGTATTTCTGGAGTGCTAGTGTTTTTATATGAGAAGTTGAGATGTTCTATGTTTGATATTACGCCATAAGAATCTTCTGCATAAATAATAAGAGAATGATTATCGCCAAACGGAATTCTATCCGGAATTTTGAGTTGTTTCTTGAATTGTATTACATATCCATTGCATGCAATTGCATCACTATCGGCATCTAAATCGAAATCATCATCAAATTTATACTTAATTGTTACTTTCGTATCATCTTTAACATATCCAAGAATGTCGATGAAGGCTCCTTTCTTATATATTTTATTAATTCGATCTTTATCGATAGCAATAACAGGTTTCCATGTTATTTTGAATTCCTTTACAATTGTATTAGACCAAAGATCACTGTTGTCATTGGCAGCTATATATAATTTATACACTGGTCCATATCTAACATTTATTGAATATGGTACAATGATCTCACCCGAAGAATCAATATTTACATAAAAATAATTATTGCCACCTAGATTGTCTTCCAAGTAAACGAGAACTTCCCCACCTTCATAATCAGAAATCTTAATAGAAAATTTTTGGATCTCATTAGTTTGATATACTTCTTTGAAATCGCCGATGATTCCAACGCGAGGTGGTGTTTTTAGGTTCTGTCCGACACCAGCAGTAACTCCTAATGTAACAGATTTTCCAGGATGAATGTCAACTTTTTGCCATGAGAAAGCGAAACATGAATCTGTGTCAGTCAATGATTCTGTATTGCTTGAGTTGATAAAATATGGTAATTTATCTGAATAGTATTTTGTGTATGAAATGCCCCAATAATAGTCATATTGTTTATACCACCATTCCTTATCTAATTTTCCATAATAAAACGTATCAACATTGGATGTTCCTTTGGCATCTCTTATCAAAAGTGTATATGTTAAATTTGTATTAGGATCTTTCATGGTAAAGCCCCTCTGACCTTTTAAAATATTGATGGTAGCTTTATCATTTTTAGCAATTTTAACATCAGCAAATACTCCAAGATCGATTCTTTTTGGCTCGTAATCGTAATTTTCTATATAAAATTCGATAACTAAATAATGCGTTTTTGAATCAACACGATATGTGGTTTCAATATATACACCATCGGATTGTGCGACGCCACCATCTGTTCCACGAACATACCTAAGTGGCCCTGGAGCATTGTTTTTATAGACTCGATATGCAACAAACCATCCATAATCGCCAAATGTTGTTGACTGTCCATCGCATTTTATATCAACACATGTGTCTCCGTTATTAGTGTAGTAGGCTTCCAGAGCAGATAGAATAGCCTGAGGAAGTAGGAACACAAACATCAGAATATGAGAAAATTGAGATAGTCGGTGTCAAATTCATGTTCTCAAATTTTGCTATTTTAAATCTTCAAAAGCAATAAAATTATAATAAAAATCACTAAGCGAACGAAAATAATAAAATTATGTTTAAAATCATTCTGACAAACAGCCAGTTTTACTCTCAATTCGTTTTACTTCAAATATATGTTCGATTCCATAATTTGTATTTCTACACATCTAAAATAAACTATGAACAAAATCAAAATCTTCAAGACTATTCAAAGTTAATTTGAAAAGTTATTCAAAAAATAAAGATAGGCGATGAAACCACGATATATTGCAAAGATAACACGTGTTAAATGATTTTCGAGTTGGTTGATTTTACTCTCAAATTTGATTTTAAACTTGGAACGATTTATTGTGCTTTAAATATTGTGAATTAGCGTGTTTGTTGAATTTTCGATAAAGTTGTCAGGACTTGTCTTCAAGTTCTAATTGAACTATATAGATAATATTAGGACGAATGGAACATGAATGGATGTTTTTAGTAACTTTGAAAGTTTTCTGTTGTTTTCAAAATATTTCAAATTTGTAGTTTTAATTGAATACTTTACATCTAATGAAAACAATTATATGTTTGAATTAAAATTGATGAATAAAACCTAATAGATCCATATCATAACATATAGCAAATATAACAGGCGTGATATGTCATCTGCTGTCAACGTGCTTGTTGTAAAATCAAAATCCACTTATTCTACAATGCCTTAACATCATTAATTTGACCTTAAAATCCACAACTTATTCTTTTCAAATAATTTTCTGATGATGGCAAAATACTGTGTTTTTCTTCAGAATTCCATTATACTTATGTTATATAACCCATATTCAAGTTTATTTGTTTGACCAAACATTAAAAAATCTAGTCTTCGACGATTAATTTCAATTCAAAGTCTGATGTAACAAAAATCATTAATTAACCCATTTCCCATTTTATAATCAATTTCTTCATTAAATCGTCGAACGTTCAGCAATTCAAAAATCTCGATATTTTTTTCCGATTATTTGAATCACAATTTCTATCGATATTTTTTCCGATTATACATAAAATAACCAGCATCAACACTGTATTCGTTTACGCCCATATTCATATTTCAAAAAAACTCAAAAATTTGAACGAAAATTTATCTCCGATTCATTTTTTGTTTTAATTTAATACTTAACATATTGTATAGCATCATTTTTTGCAAAAATTTTTAAGATTACCAACTTACTTCAAATTTTCCTGTTTATTGATCGAATATCTGGCTATGTAACCTGCACAAAATGGTCATGCATCATACATATATATTAATATTAACCATAAAATTTCTAAACTCCATGGAATTCATTTTTCGATATAGATTTTCAACGGAAAAAGTCTACAAAACTGAGTTATATTCATTCCATTTAAGTTGTTAGTGTTATCTAATCATTTATATAATATTTTTATGAATTAAATATGTTATTTTAAAACAAATCTCAAAAATGACAAAAATCATATTCCCGTTATCTCGTAATTTTTTAAAATTCGCATAATAATCATATTAGGGTGCTATATTCACGTTCGAATACTAATAAAAATAAAGTTAACAACACCTAACGTTATGAGAAAAAATAAAAAACCATAAGACATGTTAAATTACAAAATAACTTCATTGTTCGATCGAGCATATCCATCATGATGTTATTACATTTATATTCCGGATCCATTATGATTGTAATTGAAGAAATTTGGAGCTTTTTTATCGTTGTTTATTAGTAAACTTTATCATCATAAAAATATCCTGTATTATTGACTCTTACATTAAACTCTTCGAAATAAGGAGTAATCCTGTAAACTATCGTCGGGTTTCCTTGTTCAAATAAGTCAGCACCGTTGTAGAAATATTTGCTGGCTGCATTTTGAAATATTAGCTTGAATGGTAACAATCTGTTTGACGAAACATATGTTTTGGTGCTGAGAGCGTTAACAATTTTTGTGACTGTGTTAGGTATTTCAATTGTTTTGATATTCGTGTTGACGAACCATGCAACATCTACGACAGATAAATTTTGATTCAGCTCAAAATTGATTAGGTTGTGACATTCTGCGAAAGCGAACTCGCCAATTGACACTAAACTGCGCGGACATTTAAAAGACTCAATGTCTGACATAAAGAATGCATACTTTGATATCATCGTTAAACTTTCAATGCTGCTGAAGTCAATTGCATTTGAGGAAGTATTAGCAAACGAAAATTCATTTATTGTTGTAAGTTTAGGCAGACGCAGGTTAGATATTTTCTTGCAGTTTCTGAAAGCATTCGATCCAATTGTTACAACTTCATTGAGATCAGGAAGCTTGGACAGCTCATAGCAATCTGAAAATGCGTTGTCATCTATTGATTGTAACTTTTGACATTCGAGGGTGTTCAAGTTTATGCAACCAGATAATTTCGGTAATGCCAATGAAACAACATGCTTTATATTAATATTATCTCTTATATCAAATGATTTCTCTGCTCTAATTACAACTTTTTTGATATTCGGTGACAAATTAAATGCTGAAGGTAAAACATGATGAATATCATTTGGTATTTCATAAATATCTTGCATGTAGTTAATAACAGAAAATAGATATCTTAAGTTGTCTTTTTCATAAACAAAAGAGTTATCTTTTTGATTATAGCTCGTAATAATTTTGACGTTAGGTTTTAAAGACTTAAAAATATATGTAATGAATGGCGCACTTCCAATATCAATTGTTTCTATTGTTGGATCATCGAAGCAAACAGAAAGGTTACTTGTAATCTGATCAATCATCCATGAACTATTAATAACTAAGCTTTTAAGCCCAGAATTTATGAAACAAAATGAAGAAATTTGGCTGATTTTTTCTAAATTCATTGAGGAAATTTTTGTATTCACGAAAACATATGAACGCAATTCTCTGATTGCAGGAGACAGAATGACTTCTTCTAGATTGTGGCAGTTATAGAATGTGTATTCTGGTAGATATGTGCACTTGCACGAGCTTGAATAAGTAACACGCTTCAAAAGATGGCAACCAGTGAATATCGGCGAAGCATTTTCTCGACCGTCAATGGTAACGTCAGTGATTCCACAGTGGGCAAATGCAGAAGTGTTATCGTAATTGTATTTGGTCATAGAGCTGGATATTTTTGGAATGGATAAGTTGAAACATCTGTAAAATGCTCCAATGCGGTTATCATTATCTTTATAGTGGAAAGAAATCGGATGATTATCGAAATTCAGCAAAGATTTGAGACTTGTACAGTAAGCAAAAGCACCATATCCGATATATTGAACATTTTTTAGGTCAATTCTTTCGATAGATTCGCATCTATAGAAGAAAAAGTGTGGAATTTTTGTAAAAAGCTTAGTGTTAAAGTTTTTCAACGTTGGATTGTTTGATAATGAACATAAATCAGTAGATAAATAACTTGTCCTGAAATCCATCATATCTGCATTCGGATAATCGATTGTTTCGAGGTTTGGCTGATGCTGAATTATTAAAGAACACTTTGATTGTACTTTAATGTGTTTGAGCTCAGATAAAGGATAAATGAGTCGGAAAAAACTCGTTTGTGATTCTGGAAGTTGAATTTTTCTGATAGGAGTATTATAAAATATATCTTGCATTTCTTCAATGTAAACATCAATCAATTCTGTAATTTTAGTGCCATAAAATGCTTTAGAACCAATAGAATGGAACTTATCATTTTTTTTGAAAGAAATTTGTCTCAGATTTTTACATTCTGCAAAACAGAGTCTATTTAAGGTTTGAACACTTGATAAATCAATACTGACGAGATTATAGCAGAGATAAAACGCAGAAATGTCGATTAGTTTAATATTGCTGAATTGAATGTTTGAGATAGACGAATGGTAGAAGGCACCTACGCCAATTTTATATATACTTGATGGTAATTTAACTATGCGGATCGTTGAAGAGTGATTTAAGAAATAATCAGGAATTGCAGTAATTGAATTATCTTGAATATCAACTTCTTGAACTGAATGAAAGTTATTTAGACGAGGAAGCGTTCTTAATCCCGTTGTTGCAAAAATTAATTTCTTGATTGTATAATATTCGACTTTTGGATGTATATCTGTAGATTTTGTAACTTTTAGAGTATCAACATCTACTAGCTCTGTCGAAAGCTGTATATTTCTCTGAAGAAGAGCTAAAATTGAAAATTGGTGAATCGTCTTTTTTAAAAATGATAAACATCATAAGGAGAAATTTCTAGATTTAGTAACTGGGCTTTGTTTCCAATTGAAAAACAGTTAAATAAAAAAAATATCAAAATAACAAAATAAATTTTTAGCATTTAGAACTTCAAATCAAGCATATTTCAATATTATAGATATCTTTAGTTAAATATGTTAGAATTGGGCAGTCATTATAGAGATATTTTCATTCTTCAAATATTCATTAGTTAATCAATAAAAATAACTTGGATTACTGCATAAATACTCATGTAAATGTCATCTTTGATCTTATATATGCGATTGAAAGCAAATACTATTTTATTCATTATTTAACTACAGGTATTATAGCAAGCGTAGCAACACCACACCTGTTTCCACTATCGCGGATCAGTCTCATATATCCTTTTTCTCCCCAGTTCTTTCCCCATGAATTCCTAATAATCCAGTATTTTGTTGTTCCTTCAGCACCAAAACCAACAACTCCAACACCATGGTCAAGGAGTGAAGTAGAGCATGATTTTTCATTATAAATGCCTGAAAGATACATTTGGAAAGAATGATGCGATGCATCAACTCCTACAGCTGCTGGACCACATGTCTGAACTTTCGCAGCTAAATCTTCTTCAGATTCTTTCGTGACATAAATATATTTCAATATCTTTTGAACTTTTGATTTTCTAGAAAACCGGCATGATTGCTGCGTACCAGTATAAGGATATTCTGATTCTAGATTGAACATTCCTTGCATTTTACTAATCACATAATCATATGCAGTATTTATGTCTCCTCCATCACAGCCTTGACATGTTGCAACGCAGTCAACAAGTCCTTGTTCCGATAGCTTCTGCAAACGATTATTTACAATGGCCCATTGAGATTCTTGAGCCTGAATAGCAGCGAATGCCCAACAAGAGCCGCATTGACCTTGATCTTGTATTTGATTAACTTTTCCCGATGTTCTCCAATCGATAGATGTTGCTGTTGCTTTTTCAATTTTATTGGCAACATGATCTCTATGTAAAGACTTTAATCCAAGCATGGATTTATACTCAGAATCAGTTAAATGTGCGAGATGGTTAAGTGCAAGCGTAAATCCTAAGTTGGCTGCATTGTGTTCCTTTACATATCGCTTATTTGTCAGCCAAATGCCTAGTCTCAAGTGGTATTCATCACCAGTAAACATCTGCCCGGTTTCTCTCATCCATGATACGAAGTGTTTTTCATCATGTTTGAAGATCATCTTCAACCACCAAAATCTAGATCAATTTTAATATTCAATTCATACAGCTTTCATTGGGTATATTAAAATGAAATAATAGATATAGCCAGATATCCAATAGTCAAAAATAAGAAATATTTCAGTTCTGCATTTAACCGCAATATTACTTCCGTTACAATCCTTTGACATCATAGTATCGATTAATCAAAATTCTGCTAAAGTGTAATTTTGATTTTCTTTTGGTTTATTAAATATCATTCGAAATATATTTAGTATGTTGTATGTCTATATTGTATGTTTCACAAGCAAAAAGCCGCTATTGCTGGAAATATTATAAAATTATCAAAATATTCCAAAATTCGTAAACAACTGATGGAAATGCAGTCTGCTGAGAACCAATATAGTGCATATATATTTCGTTTTTGCCGATTTCAAAAATGAGAAGAAAAACGTGACATTTCAAAAAACTGACAAACGTTAATTTTTAACCGTCAGATGTGTGAAAAAGTGACGTCGCTATGATAATAAGAGTTTAATTTACTTCAGATTTAATTACAGCATTTCTTTCCTCCCTTGTCCTTTTTCTCAAGATTAACTGCATTCTTTGTATCACTCTTTGGCTTGCTAGCAGCTTCCTTGATTAATTGCCTAGAAATTTGCTTGAAAGCATCTTCGATGTTTAATGCTGTCTTTGCAGAGGTCTCGAGTAAAACAAGACCATATCTGTCTGCTAATTCTTTGGCTTCTTGTTCGGTAACGGCTCTCTTCTCGACAAGGTCGGCCTTGTTGCCAACGAGGAGGAGTGGGACATTATTTGTGTACTTCCTAACATCATCGATCCATTCGGAGACTTTAGCGAAAGTATCATGACGTGTAATATCGTAGACAATAATAATACCGCCACAATTCCTATAATATGAAGTTGTAATGTTACGGAATCTTTCCTGGCCGGCACTATCCCAAATCTGAAGCTTGACGTGCTTATCATCGACATCTATTTCGCGAACTTTAAAATCGACGCCTATAGTTGATAAGAAATTTTCTTCGAAGCTGTTATCAGCAAATCTAAGAAGCATGCATGTCTTTCCTACGCCAGACTCACCAACAATGAGCAGCTTAAAGAGGTGATCGTGGGCTGACATTTATTCTTTATCTGTCACGTTTTCGATTTTGAAACAGATGAAATGTCCATCCGGATTTTTTTTTTATCATTTTAATTTTTTAAATAGTTCTAGCTATGCTTATGGTATTTATTTATCTAGCTGAAATGTGCCAAAATTATTATCATTATTTTTTTTAAATATTATGCTCCTAAAAAGTCTACAAACCATAATACCGCAAAGAGTTCAATAAAAAAGTTGAGATTTTAAAATTCAATATCGTATTATCAGCGATTTATCCATCATCTCTATATCCATCCAATCCTTTTTAAGTTGGCTATTACGCTTATCATATTAAAAGCCGGTTAATTCGCATATTTGACTAGATTTAGAGAAGAATTGAATAAAGCTAATATATTATCTTTACAAGACATGGAATATGCTTATATTTAGTCAAAGTTGGATCTAATTTTTCGATCTAGAATGATCGTATAGAAGATTTTTTTTCGAAATTATATCCCTTGAGATAAGATTGAAATATAGCCACCAATATTATTTATAGAGGCCTATAGAATGAATGAAACAGTTATAATTGAATATAACGTATCAAAAAATAACATTATGTGTTTAGACAGATTTGGAGCTTTGCAAAGCAATGCTTATTGCGGGTTCCAAAGCCCAGTTGATGATTCTGGTATTAAAATAAAAATAAGCTTACGATGTTTCCAATCATGAATTTCAATGAAAGCAGAAGTCTTCGAAATTTGAGCAATTTCCTTTTTAATTCGCAATCTGCCGAGGTACATTGCAGCCTTACAACGCATAGGAAGCTCTAAAGTCACTGCATCACGTATGGCATCAAGATCACCTAAAGAAAAACCTAATTCTTGGAGGCAATCTTCTTCTATATGAAATGTAGGCGGAACAATCATTCCGAAAACACCGCAATCTTTGTTTGATGGATATAATAATCGAAATGTTGGCCAATTATTCATATCTTTGCCAAATAAACTTCGGGCTCTTTTATTGTAAATACTTTGGTTATGTTTAATTACTTTAAAATCGCCTTGAACTTTTCGATATGCTATTTTTTGTGCTAAAAATGGTTTATTTTCGATTTTAACCTTCGAAAACAAAGACAGCATGAACAGAAGGCTAAGGACCAATAGCAAAGTTACCAATATTCCAAGCAGTTTCCATAATTCCATTTCGGAAACCGCCAAAAATTTTTTTTATAGCCACGAAATTTATTTTACATGATTTTGTTTTTATTTTGCTTTTAGAGTCTACAACAAGTACAAAACAAGATAACAAAAACTATTTAAACATTTGACCTATTTGCCAGACATTTCCAATTTGACTGGCTATTTTCCAATAATTACCATGATTTACAGCCACGTTCGTGATTTACTCCCTCTCCTACCGAATGATGAAAGTCTTTTTCGCATGTTCTGAAATTCTCCATTTGCTATTGCGCTATAATGATTATCAATGTATTAGAAAAAATGTTGCCATTGAAATTTTAGAACTATTTGCCAATGTAAAACAATAATAAGTCATCAAACTGATTTTGTCCAAAATATTTATATTTATATTTATATGCATCGATACGCATGATATTATTCTATCTTAGAAATTTTATATCAAGTTATCAATGTATAATACTTAAAAATCAAAAAATATTTTGATTCAAAATAATTTTGCGGAACATCATTAATATATTAAACATCATACAATCATAGGCATTTAATGACTATCAATGAATGCAAAAGTGTAATAATAAGAAGAATATGATTTGATATTATTATTTTTAGTAGATATTCTAGTAATTATGTCAATAAAAAAATAAAACGTACCATCAATATTAGAATATGTGTAAGACAATATATGATGAAATCATCTTCAATTTCCATGGTTTTAATGATATTCAGCTGCTAAAAACAACTTATTTTACATAACAATCTATAAATTCAAACATATTATTTGCCACGTGAAAGAGTAGCATTATAACTTAATAAAGTGAATCTATTATTAGTATTCACTAGTCCTTTTGTGAAATTCTCTACATTTTTCCAGTGCTTAGGAGTAGGCTGATTGAATACATTCGAACCAGCAGATTTTGTTAGCAAATTTAATAATGTTTCTGTATCTGTCATAGTTTTCATGTCTGTTTCATCTAATTCAGTTTCCAGACCCACATTAGCATCCTTCAAGAATTGCAACGAGAAGTTCTCAGGGATCCACCACTTTCCTCGATTAAATCCGATTTTATCAAAAATATTTGTTGACTCTGAAAATTGATCGTCTATAATGTCTTCTGAATCGATGTTGGTTGGTGTCCCTTGTGTTGCGGGCATATTGAAGTCAATTTTATCAAAATTATTATTTGCGTTGTCGAACAATTGGCCAATGTAAAGGATATTTTGGTTCATATTTATAAGGGCAAATGTTGCATTTTCTTTGATTTTTAGTTTCTGGAGGAAAATATCTGAATCTTCATTTTGAAGAATGCGACACATGGTTTTCAGGCTTGGAACCTTATGAGAGTCCTCGAATCTGAACAATTTAATAACTTCTGGGCGAAGAACAACCAACACCGTTCCTTGAATTTGCGCTAAATCCGAAAAAGTTGTGAATTGGAAAGAATACTGTAAAAATCGCGAAAGTGTAGTATCATGGAGATCTGAAGTAAATAAATTTAGTGCTCTATTATAGATAAGCATATTCGAAGTATTAAATCCTTTGAAAATTTGGATTGTAATTGGTATAATGATTACAGTACGTTTAGCAGGTCTAAGGCTTTGATAGTGAAATTTAATTTCGTTCATCATTGACGGAGTTCCAATTAATGCGAAATCAAAGTACTGATAAGCTATTGCGAATTCATTCATATCGCTTATTTGGTAATCTAGGCCGTAAGTGAACGAATTTATAATAAGTAATAACATTTGCGTTGATTTTATTGGATAAAATGGCTTAAAAAGCTTTTCATTTCGGTAAACTTCGAGTGATGGCGCTCTTTTTAATACATTTATTTGGAAACTATAGTGATAGCATAACTTTTTGAAGGTTTCGTTAAAAATTTCGACGAAAGGATGATCTTTGTCAGGCACAGACAGTATAAAACAATTACCAAGAGATTTTTCTCTCCCAAATTCTATAAAGTTGAAGTCTTTAAGAATTAAGCAGAGAAATGGAAAAATAAGCAATTAACAAAAATGACTTTATTTCATTATTTTATCGTAGCTAAACCTATGAATTATCCAACTATTACATATATCTAAACCAAATATGCAATATAATATAATTTTACATAAGCAAAATAATATATCATGAAAATTAACATAATAATAGTTGGTAGTATAAGATGTCCTTGGATATAAATGGACTTAGGAACGTTGTTAACCAAATTAGAAAACAAAATACAATTTTACAGAATCAATGCTGTAGTTAGAGACATAATGTCACAGTAAATGCATCTATATATGAATTGTTAACAATTTACTCATGAAATGGAGCTTATAAGCGAAATTTGAAATATATCTAATGAGAAATATGTCGAGTAATTGAACTTCGCTTCTCAGATTAGCTTAATTGATAACTAGTGACCTAAGAACTGAGATTTATTGGACTATTTAGTGATATTCAACTCTCGTTCTTTGATTTAGTTATTTTCTATGTAAAATTTTTCCAAATTAAATAGCAGTCTATGACTGTAAATTTACATGCATAGTTCATCAAATTACAAAAATTTGAAAAAGCTGATTCGCTTAGATTTTTCAATAGACATCATGTTATTGGATAATCTTCAATTATATAATAATAACAAATTTTAACTGTCACTTTTGATATTTTTGTAAATTTTGAACAATTCTAAAAATATTTTTACCAAAATTTCTTAGTCACTTTTGGATTTTTGTATATATTTTTCAAAAATTATGGTATAATTCAATAATCATCAATTATAGAAATATTTCGAACAAAATCTTTTGTCACTTTTAGAAATGTTTACATTAAAAATATTCATCATCATATGAAAAATGATATAAAAGAGGAAAATGATTGAAAGGGCCGTTACGAATTTGTGAACGAAAAAGGCGATAATTTTTTTTCAAAACCTCACAAAAATTGTGTTACGTTATTTGTGAAGTTTACAAAAACAATTTTTTCGATGACAATAGAAGTCAAAAGAGTCGCTTTGAGGACAAGAAGCAGTAGCAGTAGTGGCTACTACGGCTTTTTCATCTTCCTCCTCTTTGTAGCTGGCCTCATTTACTGGTGCTGCGACTGCTGCAAGAAGAAGATGAAGAAGTCGAAGAAGACGAAGAGCAGCAGCAGTAGCAGCAAGAAGCAGAAACAACAGCAGGGACAGGGTGGTTATGTTCCGAATCAGCAAGTTTACGCTCCAGCTTCACAAGGTCAATATACTCCATACGATCCAAACGCTCAATATCAACAATACCCACCAGGACAATACCCGCCACCACCTCCAGGATATGCTGCACCACCAGGCCAATATCCACCAGGTCAATATCCTCCACCACCACCACCAGGACTCGAAGGCCAGTATCCACCAGGACAATACCAACCACCACCACCAGGACAGTACCCACCACCTCCAGGACATGCACCACAACCACCAAATCCATATTCTGCCGAACCACCAGCTTATTATCCACCACCAGCTTCTCCACCACCAGCAAATGCAAATGCTGATCAGCCATAATTGTTTTTGAGTTAATCCAGGACTTTGTTTTATCTATTTAAATGCTTACTATATCTTGATATATGTTAATCATAAAAATCGTTCATTACTAATAATATAACATTCAAAAGAACAGTTCAAGCAAAATATCTATTGATATAATATTGATAATGAAAACTTTTCATCATTTTCGAAAATTTATAAACATTGTATTAGTTTCACTTATTGCTAGCAATGATGGGGGCAAAAACGTCTAGAAATAGCCTTCTGTAAATTTTGACATGTAAATAATACAAAATTCTCATAAATATGACAATATGTCATGTAAAATTTCTTGTGATATATCATTATAAAAAATGAAAAATGGTTTGGTTGGTTCGCATAATAAAAATACATAACATTTATTCTATAAAATTTCTAACAATTGTTCCGTTATCATTCGGAATTGTGTCATCACCTCCACACGCGATTAAAGTTTCAATAAAGCCTTCATTCTTTGATATCAGTGCTGCATGAAGTGGTGTATTACCATCCAGTCTCTGAGCATTAGGGTTGCATCCCCATTTCACGAGATGCTTTATCAAACTATGCTGCTGCTGCTCTTTTTCATCACCATATTTCACGATGTGATAAATAGCGTTTTCTCCGAACGTGTTCACAGCGTTGATGTTTAATATCTTAGCCTCAATGATGCTAAGTGCTACTGGTGGATTTAGTATGCACATATCGAAGAAAATCAGTTTGGTGAAGAAATTGTATGTTAGTGACTTTATGTCGTAATTTTGGAAAAAGTCATATACAATGTGCGTATAATCTATATAGGAATCAAGAATGTAGTACGACTCATTCATCTCTCCTGTAAGTTTGAGCATCTCTTGCGAGTTCTGTTCGGTTGGTTTGAAGTCTAAATCTATGAAAGCAGTCAAAACAGAGACAGAATTATTCATCGCAGCGACTTGGAAGGCTGTATTTTTATTATCATCTACAACGTTTAGGTCTGCTTTGTGAGAAACTAAAAAGAAGAAGCAGTTGATTGAGTCGTATTTAGCTGCAACATGAAGCAAAGTAAAATGTGGATTCTCTCTGAATCTGTAGTTCACTGAGATTTTTCCTGATTTTACGCAGCTCCTCAAAGCGTTTTTGTAATCATGTTTAATCATGTCTTCGATGTCTTCTGGAGTCAGATATGATTTGTGAAGTTTAATGAATTTGTTCTCTTTAGCTTCTTTTGCTTTCTTCATTGACATGTTTATATTTGAGATGAATTTCTTCATCTTCTCTGATGCTGCCAGATCAAATGGAGTGTTTCCTTCAGCATCTTGTAGTAATAATGATTTTGCATCTTTTCCGATATAATACCTGGCGATGATCGTGTAGTTATTAGCTGAAGCATAATGCAAGGGTGTTCGTCCTTTTTTGTCGAAACAAAACAAGGCTCCATTTGATTCTAGAATTTCTATAACTTTCAACATCTCTTGTTGCTTCTCGTCAGTCAAATTAGGGACTTGTGATGCATAGTGAAGCAGCGAGCATCCATCCTCATCAATGGTATCGCAAGCGCAGTCGTTGTTTAACAAGAAAGGAATAACTGCACTCGCGCAAAAATCGATTGCTTTCTTGAGATATTTATCTTTGTTACGTTTGAATAGTTTGCTATTTCTCATCATCATGTCAATGAAATCTGTTGAACTTTTTGTCATAGAAAAGCTTATTTCTTCCATCAATTTATGTCTGAGCTCTTCATCTTTTTGCTTGGAAGCAATGTGTATTGGCAGCAAACCGTCCTTATCTCTTATGCAAGCATTTATATCATTAGCAATTAAATATTTTACTGCTTTCAAGTCTCCTTCTCTTGTTTTAATGTGCAACAATGTTTCTCCTCTTTCATTTACTCCATCGATAGCAACAGTTCCTTTGTTTGAAACCATTGTTGGCGTTGCTCCGTGTTTAAGCAAATATTTCACATTTTGGTAATTGCCTGATGCTGATTCTCTGTGCAAAATCGTGAAATTGTTTTTGTTTGTTGCATCAATCGCTTTGTGGCCTCTTCCGTCAATTATATCTGTCTTTGCACCACTTTCTACCAAAGTTTTTGCAATTTCGAATGAGCCTATTTCGCAGGCTCTACCAAGCGCTGTCATTCCATGTGAATCAACTGCATCTATGTTGATTTCGTTCATTCGCAAAATCATGTTGACAATATTTGGTTGTTCATAATGTGCGGCAACATGAAGTGGAGTTGATCCACGTGAAGTGACAACCTTTGGATGTTCTTTATTCATATATGACTGAACTGCATTGTATCTTCCTGCTTTTATGTCGCCAATGAATTCTTCGTATTTTTCGTAGTTTTCTGTTATTTCTTCTGTGTCTTCGTTGATTTCTTCCTCGAAAAATTCTTCCTCTTCGAATGTTATTGTGCTATGCGGCTCACTTCCACCTTCAAATGTGTCATCTGTTGCTCTGTAGAGAGAAGAGTTGTCGACGATTTCGTATTCAGACTTTGGTTGATTCATGTTCGTGAGTTTTTGGTTGATTTCGTTGATTTTCTGTGACAAGTCATCGAATCTTTTCTCAATCTTTTCGTCTGTGCTTGACGATGAAGAGTCATCAACGATATCCTTGAAGTTGAATGTTTTAGTCTGTGTGCGTGGTACTATATTGTTCCTGAATCCGGTCCACTTCATAGGATGATAGTCAACGCGTGGTGAATCTTCATCTTTCGGCATTTTTTCATCAAATTGAGGATCTATTGATGACTTTGTTAATATTTCGGCATCTGCTGATTTCTCTAACTTCAGTTTTGGCGCTTGTTTCGTTTCAATGTTTGTGTCTGCTGAAATTTCCAATTTCAAACTTGGTTTAATTTTGATTTTATTATTATCATTTACCTCAATTTCTTCATCCTTCATTTGCGATTTTTCATCAACTAAATCCATTTGTTGATTCATAAAATCAAAATCTTTGCTTTGCTGCTTCAATAAATCGAGATTTAACCGTTGATTATTAAAACCAAAATCATTTTGTTGTTTTGGTAGATCAAAATCATTTTGCTGTTTCATTAAATCAAGGTTTAATTGTTGATTATTAAAATCGAATTCATTTTGCAGTTTTGGCAATTCGAAATTTAGTTGCTGATTATCAAAATCGAAGTTTTGTTGATTGAGAAGATCAAAGCTGTTTTGTAGGGTTTGGAAATTGAGTTTTTGGCTTTGCTGATGAAGGAAGTCGATATTGAGTTGTTGGTTTTGGAAATCGAAAGATTTGTTTTGTTGGTTTTCGATGTCTAAATCGTTTTGCAGTGAAAATTCGAGCTTTGGAATTTCTAGTTCAGGAATTGTTTTGTTTGTTCTGTTTATTGACAGTGTTCTTCTGTTTCTTGGAGTACTTTTCAGTCTTTTCTTTAGCGTTTCATCGAGTTCGACATTCACTGTTTCTCTTGAGAAAATTAGCGATTTGAGGGAGCCGAATGATGGACTGGATTTTACTGGATCTGATTTCTTTTCGAAAGAAAATCTTAAATGTTTGTCATTCTGATTCTCTTCTTCTGTTGGTGGATTTTGAGTTGAAGAATTAGACTTAGGAGACTTCTTTGGTGCAATTTTCTTCTTAGGTTTGAGAATTTTCCTCTTTGGAGAAGAATCAATTGGAATAACTTGGAGTTGTTCAACTGGAAGCTTTTGGACTTCACCATCATTGTCTATTGAGTCAACAGTTATCAATTCGTCATCAGATTTCATTGGTTTTGCGACAAATGGTTGAATCACAGCTGTTTTTAATTCTGGAGGAGGAACTTGATTTGATCTTGAAGATTTCACACTGATTTTGTCGATTATTACTGGCTCTGGTGCGAAATCATTCTCATCTGTTGGAGGACTTGAAAGAGATTCGCTGGAATTAAAATCATCAGAGATATTAGTTATAAATTTAGATTTTTGGGCCTTTTTGATATCATTGACGTTTGGAGTTAATGGTTGCTTGACCTTTTTAGCTGTTTTTCGTTTAATTATAAATTTTGTTTTTGCAATTTTTCGTGTTGGAGTCATTGCTTTAGGTTTATTCGGAATTTTATTGAGTTCTGAGTCCTTTTTAACTACAGGAGAGTTCAAAGGAGAAGAAGATGTTTTATTTTTAATATTTGGCGATTTTGATGCCGTAATGTTGACTTTCTTTTTGGGTATTGATGAATTTGGACGTTTTAGTGGCTTCTTTGGCGTTGTAATTTTATTTTTCTTTGTAATTTGTGAACGAATTGAAGATTTATGTAATTCTGGTGCAATCGACTTGACTTGTGAAGTTTTGAGCTCTACTGTAGGTTTTCGAATCTTTTTTACAGTAGTTTTTCGCTTAGATTTGAGTTTTGGCGTTTTCGGCATATTTTCGATTGCTTTTAGCTCTTTTTCATCGAGAAGAGGCTTTTTAACAGCTAAACTCTTCTGTTTAGGCGTAGATGGTGCTTTTTCTAAGATTTTTGGAGAAAATTTTATATTTGGTTTTAAATTACTCGAATTTTCTGTAATTGTAGTATCAACAGTCTTAGATTTAGCTATTTTCCGCTTTTTTACCTTTATTTTCTTAAGTTTTCGGTCTCCTTCCATTGTTACATTCATTGATTCAGCTTTTGGCGTGT
The DNA here is from genome assembly GCA_008369845.1 of Trichomonas gallinae. Taxonomy (NCBI): domain Eukaryota; phylum Parabasalia; order Trichomonadida; family Trichomonadidae; genus Trichomonas; species Trichomonas gallinae. Next base: position 17,678 of record MRSU01010066.1, read on the forward strand.
TTTTCTGTCTGATTTCGTTAAATATCGTTGCATCTTCAAAGGAGTGATCAAATGGTAGTTCAGATTTTGTTTTTCGCTTTCGTTTTCTTTTTTTCTTAATTTCGAGCTTTCCATTTTGAACAGCGCTGATAAACGATGGAGGAGCTTCGTATCTATTGTTTAATTCAGACAGCGTAGATATATTGCTGTCGCTCATAAAAAGCGCCGCAATGTCATTTAGCTCGTCATTTTTAAATGCGATTGCGGACGGCGTAACTCCTTCATCGTCAGGTATATCAGTTGCCCCTTCTAACATTAGATACTTGACAGCCCCTTCTCTGCGATTGATAACAGCAAGATGAAGTGGAGTCATTCCTTTCTCACTTTTCGCATTGATTTTTGCCCCGTGAGAAAGTAGAACTTTTAAGTTCTCGACTAAGCCTTCTCTCGCTGCGTAATGTATTGGCTGTAGCTTGTGTGCACTTGTTTTATCTATTTCGAATCCGATTTCGAGCAAATATTCAATTATTGACGCACAATTATCATTTCTTGACGCAACGTGTAGTCCATTTTGTCCATCGGGAAGTTTGACTGACACATCACAGCCTATTCCATGTAAGTACTTAACTACATCGAGTCTTCCGTATCTGATTGCCCACAAAAAAGGAGAATAACTAAAAATTAATGAAGAACATCATAAATGAATGATTGAACGTTTCTCAATGCATCAATTGAGTCTTTTTCTTTGTATTGGCCAAGCTTCTCTTTGATTACCGCCAGGGGCTGACGCGGAATCAAAGAGAAGATTTTCGCCATTTTTTAACGCAAAAAAAAAAAATCATAACGATTATTTTTGCCTCAAAATCCAAAATTTCAGATGATCTTTCTTGTATACATCATATAATTAATATTTTGCAATAATTTTGCAAAATGTCACGCCTGTATAATGTTAACAAGAATTTTCATTTTTATTTTGAGGGGGTGATGGACCCTAATTAAGAAAATTAATCCCACTATTTTGATGTTTTATTGGTGATTTGTGATATTTATCATGTGTACACTTATTTTATTGATAAATCGGAGAATAGAAATTTGACATTTTGACACTTTACAAAAATCTTTACATTAAATATTCTTTGTATAAAGGTATGTAAACTAATAACCTTATTTTAGCGGACGAATGTTGATGGTGCAATCCAATAATAGGCAAAGATATATCACATGTGACAGCGCAAATAAACTTTTTAAACTCTAAATATTATAATTATATAGTAAAAACATAGAAAACTTTACTTTGAAAATTCAATAAAACATTGTACGAGTTTTATGAATAGGAATATGCTGAAGTTCTTCTGAATGTGACTTTGCATATGGCCAAAGAACAAAATCGATGCGAAATGCCGAAATATTTGGGATATTCAAAAATTGTTTCAATTTTTCAACAGCAGCAATGGAACAGCCTCTAATTTCACATTCCAGCTCCGATCCTGCATCGAGATGAGGGTTATTTATTAAGGTATTCATAAGGTATTCATCATAATGAAGTAATTTCAGGTAAATTAACGCTTGTGGGACTCTATAATCTGCAAACATTGTTAATTTATCTAAGTCTGTAAACTTGCACGCATCAGCTACGTAATTATCATCGAATTCAAAGGCGGTGTAAAGATGTCCGGATAAAATTTGCGCTCTCTTTAAAAATTGAACCTTTTTTCCTTTATAGAAGCACATATCCTTATATGATTCTAAGTTTGTGCTTACGAGCTCAGAAAGAGCAATGGCTGACTTTTTTGTTGAATTGATCATTTCATATACACTTCCGTTAAATTTTTCCATCACAAATCTGCCAGCTTCTTGTATTGATTTTACTCTCCATTCCAGAAATGGCATTGGTGTCTCTGTTTCGGACCTGAAAATATTAGTCCAAAAATTTAAGGTGGAATTAACCCAAAATGATGGTTTAAGGATATTATCATCCTCCAATATTGCCCTTTTTATTGCAGCACAGAGCGAATAATAGCCAGAATATAATTTTCCCTCAAATGTGACACAAAAAAGAGGTTCTCCTTCTTCTGACCAAAAAGCGAAATTCATTGAATCAATGAGAAAAACATATGCTGCTTTTTTCTCAGGATCTTTCAATTCAGAAGGGTGAAGAGGAAAATCGGCCCATTTTGTTGCCTTTTGAGATAAGATTAAAGGTTCTATGATTCGGGCTGCTTCCTGGAACTCTTTGTCGCTGCCAAGCTTAACATGTTCAGCATTTTTCTCTATAAAAACGGCGGAATCTAAAACTTTCATTTTTTTAAAAAGGGTCTTCCAAAATAAAACAGGGGTAAATTACCAAGATTCTAAGGTTAAAGACGAAATTTCAGGGGCTGGTTTGTTTTTTAAGGGATAAAACATGGGTATAATCATTTTCAAAATTAGACTTTGAACAATGACATACACATGCTAAACTAAAGGAAAATGCCTTTAATTTGCAATAAAAAATTTAATTTTTTTATCAATAAAATATATTGAATTGAACAACATTGCAGCAGTATATGTGTCATATAGATGCAATCTATGCATTTCCAAATTCGTTTCATTTCTTTAATGATATTAGATGATATTTTATTTCAAATCATTCTGAAAAATGATTAAAAATTTGAATAGAACCGACATATTACATATCCAAAAGCCATGTGGTCAGTTCTGGCTTCCAAAATTCATGTTTAACCATAATGAAAAATTTTTCGATTTTTGAGAGAAATACTGCTATGATATGTACTAACAAAATAAGCCCATATGAAGCTAACCCCAAAAATTTACATCCTTATCAAAAAATCAAACTTGAGTGGATTATTTTTTTGAATTGAAATTAAATTCAACAATGGGCATGATAGAACATGATTTAAAAATCCCAAACTATAGGGTAGTATTGAAAAATTTATTCACCAAGAATTTCAAAAAAATAGCCACTTTTTCACTTTGAATACTTCTCAAAATAGAATTCATAAAGTGGACTTTAATAAATTTTGTTATTTGATGATTTCTAATGTGTTTAATGGAATAAGATTTTTTGACAATAACCGTAAAACCCTATCAAAACTCGAGCGATATTTGAATTTTGAAAACGATTTTGAATGTCTTACAGTGAAATTCAGTGGTTTACATTGTGTGTTTTGTTTGCATTGATCGTACATATGAAAATATCAATCTTAAGGTTCGTATAGTTCTCTTATAGATAATTCAGATTTTTAATTCTCTGTCATATCTATAGATAATATTAAACAATTCTCAAAATGAAATCTAAAATTTGACAAGTTTCACAAAAAAACACGACCATTATTTTTACTGATGTCTTCCATGAGCAGTCCGATTGCTACAGCTACAAAGAAGAACCAGAGGTTCACAGTCGAAGAGGATGAAATCCTCAGGAGACTTGTTTCATCCCAAAAGAAATTATCTTGGAAGGAAATTGCTCAGAATCTTCCAGGAAGAACAGCAAACCAATGCAGAGATAGATACAATCAGTATCTTTACACAGATGTTGTTGCCAAACCATGGACAGTCGATGAGGATCAAATCATATTAGAGAAATATGTGCAATATGGACCACACTGGGTACAGATTGCAAAGTTCCTCCCAGGAAGGAGTGGTGTCAATATTAAAAACAGATGGAATAGTGCGTTGAAGAGGTTTCATAAAATCCCACATAACAACTTCAAGATCACAAGGAGGCTGAAATCCGAGAGAGCTTCCTGTACTGCAAACGATCTGTCGGGTATGGATATCTTTAATGACCTCTTTAACCCAAATAATTTCGGTTTTACAGAATTCTTCGGTACTTACGCCCAGTGATTCCATTACTTATTGTGTGTTGTCTATTTCTATAAAATTCTCGCTTTTAATAATTTTTTTTTTGTTTCGTTCTTGAATCTGACGATTCAAAAAAAAAAAAAAAAAAAAAAAAAAA
>MRSU01010068.1:0-13147 GCA_008369845.1 Trichomonas gallinae
ACGCTCGTCGTAAAACAGTTACAGCTATGGATGTCGTCTACGCTCTCAAGCGCCAGGGCAAGACACTCTACGGTTTCTAAGCTGTTCCTGTTTGTGAATATACTAAACATTTTGTGATTAGATTATTTACTAATTTATTTTTTTTTATCTAAAATTCATTTTTATTGAGCTAAGATATTGATGTTGTTGTCTATTTTATATTGATTTAACATCTCATTGGTTCAATTTCTTTATTATTCAAGATTTTGACGATATTGAAATATGATTTTAGCTCATTTTTCATCAACTAAATATAATTCATATATAATTCATAGATGTTATTGAAAACGAATTATAATTAATGTTGTTTAAAAGATTGAAAATGTATTATTTTTTGTTGTTGAATAATGTGTAAAATGACTTAAAATAACAAACAATGTTTATTTTCTAATTGTACGCTTGATTCTCGCGATTCCAACAAGAGCAACAAGGATTGGTCTGATGCTCTTATCGTGAATTGTAACTTCTCCGTCTGCTGTTGCAATATTTATCAAAAGAAGTTTCTGCTGTCTCAAGTTTGCGACATCTCTGCTGAGTTTTGGAATTCTGCCCATTTCTGTGTCAATTAAGGTCATAATTTTGTCGTGAGAGTCTTTGCCAGTCTTGTCATACTTCTTTGACCATGATTGCCAAATTTCTAAGACATCTCTGCAATCTTTGATTCTCTTTAACGAATCGAGCTTGTCTTCGAGGATGTTTATCTGGGAAAGTGGATCAGAGTCTATTTCGATCATAGAAAACATTCTGGCAGATAATGTCTTGAGAACTTCATTCAAATCTTTGTTTTCGACTGTTAAAACGCTGACTTGATCTTCAAACTTCTCCTGGACAGATTGAAGCTTGAGTGACCAATAAGAATCACGCGATTTAGCAATCTCCGAGATTTTAATATCTTTTTCTTTGTTTGAGCTGACTAAATCAACTTTTTCTGTTTCAAGGGCTTTGATGATGTTCTTGAGATGGGCAACTTCATTGTTCTCGCCTTGTTTTGAATCTTGTCTGGTGAAATCCGGCTGATCCATGACTAATGAGATTTCTCTTGTCTGGATCATTGAGCTTTCATATTTTCTCACGATTCCATTCATCTTCTTCTTATAGAGCGAATAAGATTTCTTGAGATTCTTGATTTCTTCTTGAAGTTCAGATTCTTTGTCGAGATTCTGCTTTATTATGGAGTCAAGCTGCTCTTCGTGATGTTCTTTAACGTCATTTAGATTTTCTGCGTAATTCTTTGATAATCTTTCCAATTCATTTCTGTGATCTTCAATTAGTCTTGCATTATCTTCACTGGTCTGCTTGAACTTGATTGCAATGTCTTCCTTCTCCATCTGGCATTCTTCGAGCTTTCTCTTAATTTCTTCAGCTGTAGCAAGCAATTCATAGTTATTGCCTTCGAATGTCTTAGCTTTAGCCTCCAATGAGTTGTTTTCCTTAATTAAATGCTCTAGTTTGCTTCTGTTGGATTTTGACTCTTTTTGTAAACTCTTTACATCGTCACTTTTCTGTTTTAAGGTTTCTGTCAGTTTTTTGTTCTCACTTCTCTGCTCATCGAGTCTTTTGCGTAGATGTGCTATAACTTCCTTGCATCCTTTGAGTTCCTCCTCGTAGTTGATGCTATGGGACTTGGCGTACTCTAGTGCGTAGAAAGGAAACTCCTCCATAGGACCATTATACTTGAAAGCCGGGAAAACTGATTCTGACATCTCATCAAGGAATTGTTTCGCGTTGTGAACATAAGCAACAACGGCATCAGAATCGTAGGATCCTGTTGTAGCTTGGAGATTCTGGTAGAAATAGCGGAGTTTCTCGAATTTAGCTTGAATGACTGTTGGTAACTTAGGATTAAATGGAAGTTTGAACATTTCTGAGATCTTGAGAGCTATTTCCATTACTTTGTCGTAGCATTCTTTGAGCTGGTCGTATTTGCCGTTCATCTTGTTGATGACATCTGTGTAAATAGCGAAACTGCAAATTGTTTCAAGATATTTATCTGTATCTTGCATGACTTTGTTGATTTCTTCTTGAACAGTGCCGACAAGCTCGTTTTCTGCACCATTTTCGTTGATTACTTTCTCTGCACGAAGGATTTCGCTCATGTATTCTTTAGGAATTTCAGTATTATCGAATTCTGAATCGATTTTCTTGAATTTCACAAGAGCAATGCATATGTTTGACAAACGTACGTTCTGTTGTCTGAGTTTTTCCATTTTATCTGCGCAATCTGCGCGAATTTGTGCAATTCCTTCTAAAATGTTGTCATTGTTAACGACAGCTTTGATTTTCTTGAGTAATTCTCTGTTTCTGTCGTCAGTGAGTATCTTAGATTCCAGTAATGCGCTTGAATTCATGATCGAACTTTCGCTGATATGAGATTTGAGAGAAACATCATAAGAATCGATAGCATTATTCTGTAAATCAATAATTCTGCGAAGCTTTTCGATAACATCAGATTTCTCCTTGCTTTTTTCGAGACATTCGTTGTATTGTTCAGTAATCGAGATGATTGATTCTGTAAGTTTAGTGACTGTGTCATTGAGCTTATTAGAACTTGCGTTCGCCAATTTCTGGTTGAGTTGGTTGATTTTTTCGCGATACTCATTTACCATCGACAGGAGTTTTTGGTTTTGAAGCTCAGTATCATGGAGCTTGAGGCTCTGTTCGTGCAGCTGAAGCTCCATATTTTGGATTCTCGAGTCTTTTTTGTCTGTTTTGATCTTCAAATCGCTGAGAAATTGCTGTGATTGGGCTGATTCCACGTTTCTGGAGTTAACTGTGTTCTGTAGTCTGGAGATATACGTATTATTTAATGCCAGTTGATCATTTAATTCCAAAATTTGTTTTTCTTTCTTTTCGACCTCCATGATCAAGCTGTTTATTTTAGCTTGGTCATCAATGCCCATGCAGTGCTGTTTCGATTCTAAATCTGTAATAGTTTTATTTAATTCTTCGATTTTAGATGAGAGTTCAGTATTTTTATCGGTAAGATCGTTGTTTAAGATGCGAAATCCACTTACCTCTGTTTCATCGAACATACCCTCTGTAGATTTCTGAGTAATTTCGTTGAAAAATAGTTTGAGAAAATTGAAAACGTTTCTAAGCATCACAGGAGAGAATCTAACAGAGTTTTCAACGACAAACAACGAGTTCAGATCGTTAAAACATTGCTCTATCGTTGGATTATTTTTTATAATTTTTTGAAAAACTTCATTATTTGAAGAAAATGACTTCTGGTTATCTTGCAGCCTCTTTATGATACTCTGGGCCGTATCAATGGCTTCTTGTTCGCTTCCTGAGTCTAATAACGCGAGTTCGTCAATTTCGTCAAAGTTCATTTTGTCACTTTTACCTAGTTTACATCGGTATAATTTTCTTGTTTTATTCATGACTTTTGCGATTTTTGCTGATAATCGTGCACGAATATGAAATTGATTCGCAAATATCGTACAAAAGGTTATTTTTATTCCCTTTTTACATCTTATGAACGAGAAGTGGTACTTCCTATACATGTATTGCATATCAGAACAAGGAAAATTAATATACTACTCAATAATATGATATATCCTAAATATAAAGAAAAAAGGAATTGTAGTTTTGTTGAATCAAATCGATTGTTTGACAAATGATGTTTTTGCGTTTTATATAGTGCATCGAATATTATAGATCGAAAAATATCTAAATCTCGTCTAATTTACTAGGGATTTATGTATTTGGCCCTTGGCAACATTTTTGCAAAATGAAAAGTGCCAATAAAATAAAATATGACACAAATTCCTAAAAAGTGACAAAATAATAAAACGTGACAATTTTTTCAAATGTAACAAAAGTGACATTTTGGAATAAAAGTACCATTTTTTTTAAAAGTGACTAGTTTAATAGGTGACCATTGGCTATTAGTGAAATAAAAATCACTAATAATGTAGATTATTCCAAAGATGGAATATATGAATTGTATGGGTATAAATATAAGGTTGCGCATGATAGATTGTGGTTGCGATTGTATCATCACAATTCAACAAATAATGATTTTTTTCCAGCATCGAGTATGTGCTATAATTTGAATGAAAATGCATATTCCATCATATCAAACTTCCCATATACGAATCTTTCTCTAAAAAAATATACTTTTTTACTTGAATACAAGTCTATTCCAAGTTTTCATATTTGGCGACAAGACAATTATATCAACGACACAAATGTTTCCAATTATCGTTATGTTAAAGGCGATAAATGGACAGATTTTTCTGGTTTATCTTTAAGCTTACATGAAAACTGCTTAGATTATACTGGACAAGGTGGGAATTTCTGGAATTCAATTGGAACCATCAATAAATATCATAATGATATATATTTTCCAGGTCCAATAATAAATCGAGTTGGAAATACAGTTCTATTTGCTGATTTGTGGATCATGGTACAATACTTGAAAATCGAAACTTGTAGAATCAATCAACCAGTTGCCCAAATTAATAGATTTTACATTTTTGTTTTTATCTTCCTAAGTGATCGATAATAAACATGAAATATGATTGTTTTTTTATATATTCTATTCGAAAAAGATCTTAAGATATAATAATGAGATTTATTATATTGCACCATGATCTTTCAGTATTTTTTCTATTTCACGATAACCTTTTCGTGACGCACATAATCAAAGCTGTTTGATTAGGTGCATCTTTTGCATTGACATCAATTCAGGAGTTTGACAATTTCGTGATATCCTTTAAATGAAGCAAGAAATAAAGCCGAATTGTTTTCCCTGCTTTTCTCGTTGACATTTATTCCTGGATCTTTGAGAAGAATTTTGACAACTTCATGATGGCCTTTTTCTGAAGCAATCATCAAAGCTGTATAGTTATCATTGTCTTTTGCGTTGACATCTATTCCAGGAACTGTGAGAAGGAGTTTGACAACTCCATGATGACCGCAAAATGAAGCTGTTATCAATGTTATTTCATTGCCATTGAATTTTATGTTGGCATCTATTCCAGGAATTGTGACAAGAAGTTTGACAACTTCATGATAACCTCCTATTGAGGCAATAATCAAAGTTGTTTGATTACCTTCTTGTGCTACCTTTACATTTATTCCAGGAACTGCGAGATGGAGTTTTACGATCTCAGGATGACATTATTCTGAAGCCCAAATTAAAGCATCTTTGTTACATTCGACTTGGGCGTTTACATCTATTCCATGATTTGTGAGAAGGAGTTTGATAGCTTCTTGAATACCCATAACTGAAGCTACCATCAGAGCAGTTACGTTCATAGCACCTTTTGCGTTTACATCTATTCCATCAACTGTGACAAGAAGTTTGACAATTTCATGATGGTCTGTTCCTGATGCTAACATCAAAGCTGTGAAGTTATTTTTGTCTCTAGAGTTAATATCAATGTTAGATTCGATCATTAAACGTATCATGTTTTCTTTATTATCTTAAGCTGCTTTTGTGAAATTATTTCAGCATATTTCACTTTTTTTCTGTTACGTAAACATACTTTTCTCTGACAGCAAATGACATGGATTCATTGTCATTGTCTGCTGCAATTGTTTGACAAATTTCATAGATTTTATCAAAATTTTCTTCTGTTTTCGAGATTTTCTTCAACTCTTCGATGCTTTTGTTTACTGTCTGTCTTTGTGGTTTAGGTATATGAAATGCTTGCGAGTTTTGATTAAGTTTCAATGATGTTGGCAATATAATCAAGGATGCCAAGTTGGAGACACTGACCTAAAGCTCTTGTGAATTTACCTAATTTTTCAGCATCAAATTTCTCACCTTCGCCAAAGTCAGTGAAAATATTGCAGATAACCTAAAGTCTGTCTGGAAGTTTGTATTTAGATTGAACCTTATCCAGGATATGTAGTGAATCATCGACATTCAGAGTTATTTGTTTCAGGCATTCAGATAACTGGTTTACTAATATATTGGTTAAGAGAGAAAGCTATATTCATGAATGTACTATTGTGTCGCAACAAAATGAAATGAATTCAAAATCAATGAATATATAACAAAAGTGACAATAAAAGTGTCATAAAATTTGGGCGTATATTACTGATATTCCATTAAACTCACCTGTTGATTATTCTAGAGATGGAATATTTGTGAAGAATGGATACTATTATAAAGTTGCATACAAAGCCTTGTGGATGCGCTTATATCATCATAATTCGACAAATAATGAATATTTTCTTCGATCAAAAATGTGCTATAATTTGAATGAAAATACCTACTCTATCATATCAAATTTCCAATACAATCAAATTAATTACCAAAAAGAGAATCCTTATCAGATCCCTTTCATTTACATGCTCGAATATAAACAAATCCCATCATTTCAAATCTGGGGACAGACAAACTACCTTAATGAATCAAATCCCTTAGGATACAATTATATTAACGGTGACAAATGGACAAATTTCAATGGATTATCATTGAGTTTGAATGAAAATTGTTTGGATTTCACAGGAGCAGGTTCAAACTATTGGTATTCAATTGGAACGAATGACCAAACTGGCTATAAACCACATTTTCCTGGCCCATATATATCAGGCACTCCATATAGAGTTCAATTTGCTGATCTTTGGATATTAATTAAACATCTAATTTCCATATCATGTCAAGAGAATCTGCCTTCAAATAGAATATCTCTTCTAAATATTGTTAACGTTGTTTTTCTTGAATAAATCATATATTTATTTATAGATGTTGAAATCGATGCCAAAAAGTAGTTGCAATTGTCTGAATTTCGAATTAAAAAAATGGACTGACAAATTTAAAAAATTAACAATTCTGAGATTGACACTTTTTGAAATTTTACCAACATTATTTTATTTCCAAGAAAAGACAAATAATTTGATGAATTAACTCTGGAAATCAGAAATTTCGTAAATACAAATAATCCAGATACTATACAAATGATAGTTTTCCAAAAATGTAATTTAAAAGTGACACTTATTTAAAGTACTTGGTTCTTGAAGCAACATATATTGATAATACTGTAGATTATTCCAAAGATGGAATATATGAATTGTATGGGTATAAATATAAGGTTGCACATGATAGATTGTGGCTACGATTGTATCATCACAATTCAACAAATAATGATTATTTTCCAGCATCGAGTATGTGCTATAATTTGAATGAAAATGCATATTCTATCATATCAAACTTTCAATACAAGATTCTACCTTTAAAACAATATACATATTTGCTTGAATATAAATCTATTCCATGTTTTCAGATTTGGCGACGAGATAATTATATTAATGATACACATGTTTTGAATTATCGTTATGTTATAGGTGATAAATGGAAATATTTCAATGGTTTATCTTTAAGTTTGCAAGAAAATTGTTTAGATAATACTGGAAAAGCGCATGGATATTGGTATTCAATTGGAATCATCCAAAACAATGGATATAATCCTTATTTTCCAGGGCCTCTGATAAATGATTCAAATTTTGCAGTAAAGTTTGCTGATTTGTGGATAATGATGCATTATATGAGAATTAATTCATGTAAACGAATACAACCAGTCATGCAAGCCGAATATATTTTTATGCATGTTATTTTAATTTTGGATTAAATATTAACCTTATTAATTTGTCAAAAATCTGTCAAATCGTCATATAATGACAAAATGTCAAATTTCAATCAAAATTTCGATTATTTTTAAAGAAATAGAATATACAACATATAAACAGTCCAAATTTCTTGAGAATTTTCATTTTTAAGATGGCGCGGCTGAGAATCATTCCATATCTTGTCAGCCAATATGTTTGGTTGATTGTTGCTTGCTTGCCCTTCCTTTATTTCTTGACAAAAAGATCAAAAGTTATGACAAATAACTTTACAAGCTTTAATAATCCTCAGAAATTTAATGATTCCTACAAACCTTCTTGGTTTTTGCACGGAACAGATCTTCACGTTAACTCAATAGGCAACAAAAGCTATCTAAGCATACTCAATCAATTAAATAAGTCAATTAATTTATTCAAGCCTAAAATGATTTTGCTTTCTGGAGATCTTGTTGATAACAGAAATGCTGAAGGCAAGCGTCCGTTTACACATATGGTTAAATCAGACTGGGATGCCTACGAAAAAATCCTTTCAGAATTGAAACTCGATGGAGATCCAAGGCTCGCTCAAGTTGCTGGTAATCACGATTTCTTCGACTTAGTTAAATTCAGTTCTGAGAATCATTACGGAAATGGCGTTCTTTATAATTATTCAACATTTCAAACAAACAGAATTCCGCTTGATATTGATGGTGTTAAGGCTTCTCTTCTTACCATTAACCCATTCCAATTCCCTGCTCCTCCTTTGCGCCAAACATGGTTCACTTCACCAACGAAATCTGTTCTAAATAAAGTCGAAAACGCGATTTCAGAGAATAAAGATGACATACAGATCATCATGCAGCACCACCCATCGAGAATGTGGTTCCCTAACAAAGGAATTTTGCCTAAAAACTCATACATGCAATTTTTGAAGACAACGAAGAATGTTAGACTCATTATTTGCGGCCACAGGCATCCAAAACATCCAGTACAATCACACTTTGGCAATGTTTTCGAAGTCATCGGTACTCCTTGGTTCAGATACGAGAATCTTGTTGGTCTCATCACATATGATAACAGAAGACTCGCATATCACGAAGTTGATATATCAAAGAAGCACGTGGCTGTCATGACATATCCATCAGATGACTCACAAACATCGAATCTTGATGATTTCTCTCTAAACTCATTTAATGTCCGCGCATTATCATTTGGTAAGACTCCAGGCAATCTATCAGTTACAGGAGCCGTCAACGGAACTCTCAGCTGCAAAGAAATCGAAAATCAAATTTGGCTCTGTCAGATGCCTGTCAAACTCGACAATGGTTTATATACAATTCAAAAGACTGGCGACTGGAGTGGAAATGTCACATTCACTGTCGGCAGCACTATCAAAGGATTCGAAGAGGAGAATTATCTCAGTGAGCACTCAATATCTTACACTTTGTTGTTCGGCTGGTTACTTTTGTTCACTGTCATCATTACTTTGACACCAGCAGTTTTATTCAAAGACAAACTTAAGAAGGTCGACCAGTGGATAATGGGAATAACATCTTCAGAGCCACACTGGGCGTTTGCATGCCTCGGTGGACCAATTTTGATCAGCTACAGATTGTCAAATACACACATAACCGTCAAATTATTGTCGATACTCATGGGACTTTGGCCCATTGTTTTGCCACTGAATTTCTTCGATATAGAAAAGTCTCTGTCGATGTTCTGGGCGTGGGGATTCATCTCTGATGGAAAGGCTATCATGGGATTCGAAGGAATGATGTTTGGCATCTATTTCATCATTTTCACAATATTCCCATTCTTACTGATTTCCAGCTCAATTTGCACGACAAGATGTTTCTCATGGATACATTACGTCGAGCTTCTTGGGTATTTTGCGACATTCTATGGCTGTTATGAGCAAGCTTATCTTCTCTGGGACTGGTTCGGTCTTCAGTTTGCTTTGACTTCGCCTGCTTACATCATTTTACCAATTGTCGGTCTAATTTTCACAATTCACTACATCATAGTACAATGCGGCAACAGACAAATAGATACTGTCGAATCTTACGATAATATTTTAATTGAGACACAGTGATAGATTTAAATATTTTTTAAAAGTGACACTAAGGTTAATAGAAAATTGACAAAATATAAAATTAACCTTGAAAAATTGACATATTTTTTATATCTAAGTGGTTAAATTTAAGGCCACTTTTGTGCAAGATTCTAACAATGATCATCTAGTTGTATATAATGATATCGATGTAGAGCAATCATACTTTTTTAATTTTGCTGTCATTGGCGAAGGTGGCGCAATTTTGTTAGATTATGATTTTATTTTCAAATCTATACATTGTGTATACACTAATTGTAGCTCTTCATTGCGAGGAGGTGCAATAAAGTCAACAAATGCAACTTTGTATTTTAATTATTCAATTTGTACTGACTGTAAATCAAATTATGGCGCAACAATAACAAGCTGTGATACAAATAACATATCTATAATATATTACAGCTCGTTTTGCACCAATTTTGGAAAAGGCCATCCTTTGTATTTTTCCGGTAATAAACAAATAAGTGTAAAAAATATAAATAATACAAATGATTTTTCTAATCGCATTAACTATCACGGCAGTGCAATATGTCTCGCAGAAATGGGAACTGGAACAAATTACGAATGCTTAAATTGCATATTCAATAATTGCTCCAAATCATTTGGATTAATTCAAATTCACAAAAGATCAGATCCAGAACCTGTTATAAATTTCCAAAATAACATTTTATTGAAATGCACATCTTACAGCTACATAGTAATTACGAATTTTGACAATGGAGTCACATTAAAAGATTCAGTATTTTACAAGTGTTCTGTAACAACTGCAGTAAACAAAGGAACTTTAACCTTAATAAATTGCAAACATGATTTCAGTCTCCAAGATTCATCTTTAACTTTCGATGCATGCTCAAAAATCGCTACTTATACAGATATAAAAATTAAATACACAAACTTTATAGTTTCAACAATTGATATTTCATGCCACGAAATAATCAATGATAGAATTTACTCAAGGAACTATGTTGTCATGGTAATAATTGCTTTGGAATGAATTGCCATTTAAATGTATCAACATTAAAATTATTTTGCTACCTTAAAACTTAAATTAGAGCAACATATTCTTTATTTGTTTTTTATTAATAGAACTTATAATAATTCAGAGCATAATGCACTCCATTCTGCTGCAAAAAATTTACAAAAAAGTGATCTTGTAAAATGTAATTTTTTTTATAATACAAACAAATAAATATATACTTAATAGCCTAGAGCGCTTGCAGTTCTTGCAATGATGCCAGTAGATCTCTGGTATTGTCTGTACACAGCTGCAGCTTGTTCTTTGTTGCAGCCAACCAAATCCAAAATCATAGGAATGAAGCCGAGTCTTGTTGCTTCATCATCAGTGAAGAATTGAAGAAGAACTCTTCTGAGATAAGTAATCTTGACGATTTTATCGCTGATCATTATCTGATCGTCTTCGGATCCTTTTGGAAGAACATCAATGATATCGAAATTCTCCTGATTTAGATAAACTTGCCTTCTGATTGCTTGCTCAGCTAATTTTTTGTTTTCAGCTTTCAATTCTAAATACATCTGATTTGATTTTTCAAGCAACTGAGTAGTTTTCAATAGCTGCTGCTTAGATTCTGCAGAAATTTGTACCTCGCTTAGTTGCTTGCGAAGTTCCTCGTTTTCCTTCTGTAGTTCTTCCATTGCTTCATTGCTAACTGTTGTTTCACGCAGGGATGAAATTTGGCTTTCTAAATCTTCAATAGCTTTGTTCTTTTCTTGTATAACAGATTCTGATCTTTCTTCATTTTTCATTGAACGACTCAATAAAACTTTTAGTTTCGAAATTGTGTCATCTTTTTCACTCAAGAATTTTTCTAGGTTTTCGAGAGTCGTGTTTTTCAGTTTCAATTCTTCTTCAGTTTGGATTAATTTCAGCTGCTTTGTTTTTAGCTGATCAGCTGTTTTCAAATAAGCCAAGTTTGTTTTATCGTGAATTAATGTTTTTCTGTCGAAACTTTCAATTTCGTGATTTTGATTTTGAATCGTTTCGTTTAATTTAGAAATTTCATCTTTTAGCTTAGTTATCTCTTTATTGAGTTGGTTGATTTCATTAGATTTAGTTTCAACTGTTTCTTTCAAACTTTTAATTTCATTTTCTAATTCTTCATTTTCGTTTTGTTTTTCTTCATTTTCGCGCTGATTATTTGCTGTAAGCTCTTTAATTTGAAGTTTCAGCTGATTTATTTGGTTCTTAGCTTTAGTATTGTTTGTTTCAATTAATTGCACGAGTTGATTTTGTTCTCCTGTCATTCTCTCAATTATAGACTTTTGATTTTCATATTTACTATTGATTTCTATTAGTTTTGTATCAACTTCTGCTTTTTGATTTTGCAAATCTTCAAATTCAAAAGAAACCTTGTTGAAATCAGTTTGTAGAATTGTAATTTCATCTGTTTTATGATCTAATTCTTCTTTTGTATCATGCAGTTCTTTTTCTATTGCTTCTTTCTCTTGTTTTTGCGTTGAAATAATATTTTGATAATCAATGTTCTTATTTGTTAAATCTGTTATTTGATTTTGCATATCATCGAGAATTCCTTTATATTTCTGCGACTCTTTTTGATCTTCTTCCTCAATATTATTTTTTTCAGATGTGGATTTTAATTGTAATTGCAAAGATGAAATTGAATTATCCTGATTTTGTATTTTAAGATTCAATTGAGAAATTTCTTGTTCCAATTGTTGAATCTTATTAGTTTGCGATTCGATAATTTGCGTTTGCTCTGTATTTGATTGTTTAAATTTGATTTCTGCTTCACTATTAAGCCTATTCTGATCATCAAGCATAGATTGAAGCGTCTGGCACTTTAATTGAAGAGCTTCTAATTCATCATTATTTGTTTTAGGCGAATTATCGGCAGATTGAAGTAACTGGTTCAATGTTTCGATCTTTTTATTGGAACATTCAAGTTCCATTTGCTTTTGTTGCAAAGTTTGTTGCATTTGAGCGCATAAATCTCGATATTTCTTCTTAGAAGCAGATTCTTTCTCTTGTACTCTCGTCAGAGTTATACAAATCTCTTGTAGTTTGTACACATCCGTTTGGCCACGAATCGCTGCTTCATTCAAAACACTCATAATAAAAAAATAAATCGATAAACATATTATTCAAGCGAAAAGAATTAGAATTACAATAATAATCAAAGATTTTGAAAATTATTCAGGGTCAGATAAAATTATATAGGGTCCAAAATTATAAAATGTAAAAGTGTCAAAACCGTCAAAATGTGACAGCTTTACAGTAATAATCGTGTTTCAATAAACAATAAACATTCATAATCGTGTTCAAGATGAGTAGATAATTGATATGTTTCTGCTATGTTTATTAGTGCTTTCGGCCAGTGATGGTGCAGACACAAAAGCAGAATATTCTGAAGATAAAACAGTATTAAAACTAGTTCCTCATACATATTCCGGCGATTTTGT
>MRSU01010069.1:0-24595 GCA_008369845.1 Trichomonas gallinae
GATATGGATGCTAAGCAGAATGAAGCCATCAAGGCTCTTCAAGACAAGGATAACAAGCAAGATGAGGTTATTAAGGCACTCGAAGACAAGTTCAACGACCTCAAGGATAAGATTAAATCTGCCGAGGAGGCCAAGGCTTCTCAGGGTGCAGAAGACCTCGCTGGCGTTAACGATCGCCTTGATGCCATCAACAACCTCATCAAGGACAAGGCTGATGAAGACGCACGGAAGAAGCTCGAAGACGAAGTCAAGGCTCTTCAAGACAAGATCAAGAGCATGGAAGACAAAAAGGCTATCGAAGACAAAGAGCGTCTTGCGAAGAACAAGGCTCTTGTCGATAACCTCAACAACAGGTTCAATGACCTCGACAACAAGATGAAGGATGGAGACAACAAGAACGAGAACGACTTGAAGCAACTCAAGGAGCAGCTCGATGCTCTCAACGATCGCCAGAACGCCTCCAGCGATCGTGAGAAGGAAGATGCTCCTGGTAATGCTGCAACTCCATCTGACCTCCAGGACAAGCTAGATCAGCTCATGAAGATTGTGCAAGACAACCAGAAGCAAATCGCAGATTTGCAGGATAAGAATTCTGAGTTGGAACGCCAGCTCGATGAGCTCAAGAATGCCCAACCAGAGGAAGAGGGAGATATTGTTGTTACAAGAGATGTCGAACTCGTAAACGCCGGAAATGAGGATGCTGAGAGCCTCAAGGACGGCGAGAAAGAAGAGGAAGAGGAGATTATCGAGATCGTCCCAAGAAACGAACAAGACTGGTCCAACCTCATCTACCGCGTCGACGCCCTCACATTCGCATTCATCGTCCTCGCTATAACATATTTGATTCTAGTATGTAGAACATAAGTGTTATATTTATTATAAATTATATTTTTCTATTTTATTTATATCAACATTTTTAAATCAACATTTTTTTTCTAACAAATAAGTCCAGAATCTTGAAACAATTGAGAGTAGAAATGAACGTGAATACAAAATCATAATATTTTAGCAACATATTCATTTACATTGATTTGACAGGTTTCTAATTAATTTACAGGAATAGCAAGACGATATGCTTCAAAAAGAGGTCAATAATATAAATTTTTACTATTTTTATTTGCTTCTAGCAGATTTTTATGCATTACATGTTAATCCTAGGACTATATTGATGGCATGAAATAATAATATACAAGAGATTAATAATTATTATGATAAGATACAGTTGTTTTTTTTTTTTTTATATATCTTTGAATACTTTTTTTTTGTAAGTTTTCTGATCTATGAGTTTTGAGATGATTTTATTTTTTCAATTGATTTTTTTGAAAATTCTATCACAATGTAGAAAGATTGCTTTCTACTGAGTGGAGCGAGTTCTATGATGCAAAATATGAAGAATCACACAATCAAAAGAATGAACTCATCAGCAGGAATCCTCTATCAAACAATTTCTATGTATATAATTGCATTTTTGCTGGGCAGACCACCGGATGCATAAGAATAACAGCATCATCAGACTCTATTTGTGCCCTTGTTGAAACTTCTACCTTCAAAGACTGCTCTTCTGGATCATTACAGGGTAGTTCAATTTATTATTCTGGATGGAAAGGCGAACTTATCATGAATAGATTATGCGGTACAAAAACATTGACATCAGGAGATGGCGTGTTTTGTATCTCTTATGCTGGTTTGTCTTCATCGAAAAAGCATTACTTTTTGTCATCTTCTGTTTCATACTGCGGAAGAGACACGAATTCTGGAAGATTGATGGTAAAACTCAATTCTGGCCAAATAAACATTACCAATTCGAATATTTCGAATAATGTTTGCAAAGATTGGTCATCTTATCTTTCTGAGAATGCTTACGGTTATTCTTTTGTTGGATTTTGTTCTGTTAGAAATAATAGTAACTCAGGAGAATATTTATCGAATAATGGTTTATCAAGTTCAGTTGAAAAACAAAGCTTGATAAAACTTTGTAATTTTATTGGAAACGAGAATTGTGCTAATGGTGTCTTGCATATTTCTGGTGTAATCAACATAGATTCATGTTCTATCATTAAGAATAATGCAAAATCTACTTTTTATGTTAGTTTGACAATATCTGTTTTTAATTCATACATTGATAATAATTCGAAATCAGGTTCAGGAACAATTAATTTTTATTCAAATGTCCAAAGTCCAAGCATTGTTCCTCTTGTTAGAAAAATCTCAGGCCAATGCATTATCGTTGTTATGAACAATGATTTTCATCATGATTATCATTCAGATTGTAACAATTTAGTTAATATCTATATGAATATTGACCCATATAGTTTTGTTTTCATCTTTCTTCATTCAGAATAAATCTTCATATTTATTTTTATTGTAATTTTTATTTTCAAATGCTAACATTGTTATCAGTGAATCTCATAATGACAAAACAGTACAATTGATTCAGAGGGATTTGGATATGAAGATATAGGAGATACATACAAAGAAACCTTTTCGTTTATTCAAAAATGTGAACATTGTTATCAGTGAATCCCATAGTGACAGAATAATGACTTGGTTGGAAAAATACGCATTTTCATTATTTTTTCATTCATCAATATAGAGTTAATAAGCTTGATATACCTGCTGACATCGTAGAAACAACTGGGATGAACCATAATATACATATATCGAAAATTGAAAAAAAAATTACATTTTTTAAAAACTATTTTCATGGATTCTACAAAATAATAATAGCTAATTTCTTATTCTTCATCTTCTACATCCGCTTGTTTCTTTGCTGGTTTCGTCTTCTTAGGTGATTCATCTTCTTCATTCGTAGCAGGCTCATCCTCATCATTCTTCTTAGGGGCTGGTTTCTTCTTCTTCGGAGGCTTTTCATTCTGTTCTTCCTCTTCATCATTCTGTTGCTTCTTTACTGGCTTCTTCTTTGGAGGCTCCTCTTGTTGCTCCTCCTCTTCATCATTCTTTTGAGCTGGTTTCTTCTTCGGCTTCTTTTCGTTTTGTTCTTCCTCTTCCTCATCATTCTGTTGTTTCTTTGGAGCTGGTTTCTTCTTCTTTGGAGGTTCTTCATTCTGTTCCTCTTCTTCTTGGTTCTGTTTCTTAGCTGGTTTCTTCTTAGGTGGCTCTTCTTTTTGTTCTTCAGCATCATCATTCTGTGCCGGCTGCTGACGTTTCCTGGCTTCTTCGAGCCTTGAAACGCGAAGAAGAGCGTTTGTGACTCTTTCATCGATATTCTTCGCTCTTCCTGCAATGTTCTGGGGATCAGCTCCGATTTCCTGTGCCTTGATTCTGTCTGCGTCTATAGCTTGGATTGCACGAACGCACCAATCAATTTGCTGCTCGACTGCGGCCAAATATCCAACAATGTTCTCGTCGCCTTCAAGAGTGTTCCTGACACTGGATAAGAGCGAATAAGTCGACTGCTGCGCTTTCAAGTTTTTGGCAGATGTTGTGCGTATTTTCTCTCTTAAGTCTCTGAGGCTTTGCTCCATTGACCTTTTGAGGTCTTCTACAGAGTCATCGAGCTTTGATTGCAGTCTGTCTTCATCCTCGCCGCTGGCCTTGAGCTCGGCAAGCCTTGAGTGTATCTGGGAGACTGAGCTGTCCAACTCGTGAGACATTGTGTCTAATTTAGTTTTTGTTTCTGTTTCGAGAGTCGTCAAAGCATTTTCCACTTCAAAGGATGTAGTTATGAGTGCTTCGAGGTTGTGTTCTGCATCCTTGCGCTCTATTTCTGCCTGCTGGTTCTGTGCGAGAATTGCATCAAGTTCTGATTGAATATTTGATAAATCACTGTCAGTTCTTGTGGACAATGTGCCCATTTTTTCGATGAAACCAGCTGAGCTTTCGTTGATCTTTTGTGGAATGTATTCATTTTGAAGATATTGAACGTTATCTAGAGCTGATTTAATAGTTTTATCGAGGGAAGTAAAGCTGGAGCCGTACCCTTCAGCACCATCCAATATACTCTGGAGGTCTTTGATTTGGGCCTCAAGACTATCAACTTTTGGAGTGATTTCGCCGATTCTTTTATCGAATTTCGACTTTTGAAGGGCAAGAGATGCTGCTGTTTGGTCTATATTTGAAGTAAGCTCTTCAACGGAATCATTGATTCTCTGAAATCCATTGGTAACGTTCGATAATAATTCATCGAGTTTTGTTCTCGAGATTCTGAGGTCATCTTGCATTGGACGAAGCTTAGACTCAAGATCTACGCGTAAGAAACGATCGAAAGTTAGGCCTAACTGGTCGTATTTTTGTTGAAGAGGAGAAATGTCTTCTGAAATGAGATTTTGCACTCTATTGCGGAGCTGATCGAGCTGATTTTGAGTAAAGCCTTGTTGTCTTTCGATATTTTGAAGTTGCGGGCGAATTTTTTGTTGAAGGAGTGTTAATTGCGAATCTAGTTGTCTCATTTTCATTTCTTGTTTCGAATGTGTGTTCTGTACCTCTGTAGTTAACTGGCTTCTCACCCTCTGGATTTCAGCACCATTTCCACCTCCCATTGTTGATGTACTTTGGACTTTTGTTGCCAACTGCTGCAAAAAAGCAGCTGGACCATCTGCAAATGTTGGTTGTACAAGTGTAGAACGCGCTCTTGATGGTGAAAGTGGTGACTGCCTTGTACTCATCGCTTTTTATATTTCTCTAAGATATTGAGAAAAAACGTATTTTTCGAAAATTTAGTCACTTTTTGGATATCTGACATGTAAATCTAATATTGTCATGTAATTAAATCTTTTTTGCTATGTAAATTTATCAGAATTTTTTTATAATATAAATAATAACATAGTCTATTTGAATATGTTTTTGTTGTTTAAAAATTCGTTATTTATTTTCAAAAAACTACTGACAAGTAATGTAAAATTTTTGTTATGTAAAGAAATATAAGCCATGAAATGTTTAATTTGTCATGTAATATATCATTTTTGACATGTAAATTATTTTTTAATTTATATATTTGATAATTATGATAATAATAAAATTTGTTTGAATTTTTTACAAAATTTGAAAAATTCGTTTTTTATTTTCAAAATATAACCTTAAATAAAATGTAAAACTAAAAATGTCAAGTGAAATATGATTTATGACGTGTAAACATATATTTTCTGTTATGTAAACATAGATTTTGTCAAAACATCAAAATGTTAGAGGAAAGATTAGAATATCTTGATCTCTTTCATTTTGTGACAAAACTCGCTGGAGAGGATATTTCGTTTATAAATGTATTCAGAGATCAACTTTCGCGCGTGTTAAAAGCGAAAGTTCAAAGAATTGTCCAAAATATTGATCCAAAACAACAAATTAAATCTGACCAAGAATTTGTTCGTCGTCAAGAATATACAGATCTTCTTCAAGAAACTAAAAATCAATTCTACGGAATAATAAATTCGATAAAACAAAATCACCTTTGGTTTGTTCAAGGTGGAGGCATAAATGTCGGAGATCCCGCCGAAGCTCTTAAACAATTCGCAGCAAAAAATACATATAACGTTCAGGATATGGTTGTCCTAAGAAGCATTCCAGTTGAACGTGTTTGTTTTCTGCCAGAAATATGTTTATATCACAGAGCATTGTTTCATGCTTGTTTATCTGACGATGATTTTGTAAGATCTTATGCCTATTCCCAAATCCTCGAAGCACCTCAATTAATGGATGCAAAACAGTACTACGATGTTATGAGCATTGTCATATCGCTATGGAAATCGGAAAAAGTCACAATCGAACTTGCAGGCGGATTACATTTTCTTTTGGTGAGTTTAGGCGAAGTAATCTCTGATATTCTTGACGATGACATCCAGATGAAGCTGTACGCGCTAATAGAAGACGCAATAAAATCCCCTAACTTCTCATTTTTGTTTATTTTCGATCCGCTGCTTAATTGGCTTTCAAAATCATTCCCGAAGGAGAACATCAAAAGAATAGAAGACGCTTCCCTTCAGCTACTCAAGAATGGCTCGCACGCACACGCTTGCTTGATTTTCAGCTCGATTTCGCGAGGTTTCACAAAATTCGAACATTTATTGGAAACTATTATAGCCACGAAAGAAGAAATATCAAAATGGGCGAAAACTTTGCAAGTAGAGACTCGCAGGCATCTTGCTTCTCTAGGCTCGCGCGTTCCAAAAGAAATTATGCAGGAATCTTTAATTCATATTTCGAATATGTTGGAAATTCCTACTGCTACATTCGTTTATTCGGAATTTGTCATCTCATACTACGTGAATTCGAATGCTGAATTCTGCGAGCCTTTGTTCCAAAATTTGATTAATGTTATGTCGAACAATAAATCAACAGAAGTGACAAGGATGTTCGTTTCTCTATGTGCGCATCCAGTAAGATTCCTTCAAGCGCTAAATATATCAAATAATATCGAAATATTTAAATGTTTCGAAGAATTTCAAAAAGTTGATTTCAGTTTCTATTCCATATTGTTCAAAGATGATCATTTACTTCTTCCAAATAACAAATGCGAAAGTATTATATCTGAAATCAACAAAATTGCAGAAAATGAAATAGATAATGCATCATTAATCAATAATATCATGATTGCCTTGATGCTTAATCCGCAAAAAATACAACCAATCTTGAAAAACTTTGAGCAATTAATCAATGAAGAACAAAAAGTTTTTCTTACTTCTATTGTTGCTTGCTTGGCAGCAGCCGGCAGTTTCCCACAGATTATCAGCTACATTCAAATGATTCCGGTTCATAATTTCACATGTGATTATTCAGAATATTATAATTTAGCGAAAAGCTATTCAGAGAACTCCGATTTTTCAAGCTTATCAAATGCATATTCCAATCAGCTTGTTATTAACAAAGATTTGATCGCCATGGCTATGTTATTTGAACATATTCTTTACAAAGAGAGTTCTCGCACTTTAACAGCATTTAAGCGTGCATACATCAAACCTGCTCTTTGGTTTGCTGCTGAATTTCTAAGTCTTTTCTCTCCATTATTATCTGATTGCAAATCTTTCGCAGATAGACTCAGCCTTGTGAAAGACGACCAATTAGCGATTGTTTGCATAGGATACTACTTGGCAACTAAGTTATCCAGTGCATTATTCAATGCTATAGATAAAGAAGATTATTTCGACATTCCGCATCAAGCTTTCTTCCCTAGAGTTTACTGCGTCGACACTGATGAGGTAGAAAAGACTAAAGCATTGGTCGAGGCTTATTCCAATGACTTCGCCTTGATAAAAGATGTTTTAGCAAAATATCTCAAATCATAAATAAAAAATACAATGTTTGTTTGTTTTTTAACAAAATTCATGTTTATTCGTTCACAACATTTTGATGATGAAAGTAAATGAGTTGTTCTTCTTGCGAAAACATTCATCAAATTAGAAATAATAGGAATTAATCGCTGCTATTGAGTTATTTTTTATGGATATAAACAGTATATAGTTAAAAATACACGAATATAAACAGTATAAAGAAAATAAATAAAGTTAATTTTGCATCGAGAATATTCCGAGCAAAGAACATATTATATCATTACCTTCCAAAATAAAAATATAGAAAATATAGTCTAACATCAAGAACGTTTAATGAATAACAAGGTTTATATATATCTCATCGAGAAAAATGCGAATAAATATTATGGAGGATTTTTGACAAATGTCAAAAAAAATCTTTTCCTTTCTCTTTTGCACAGTAATATCTTAGGTGATAATAGATATAAATACGTGATCAAAAATGTGTTTTCACTAAATTTCACAGGAAATATTCACTAAAATTGAATTTTGTAGTGATAATTCACTAGTTTACATAGTGAAACAGCCAAATTTCGCAAATTAAGAAGATTTTAAAGTTGGTCACTCAAAATTTTTTTCAAAAAAATCATGCTGACATCGATTGGAAAGTATTTCTATCGCAGCCACGCAGAGACAGCCACAAAGAAGGCCGCTTCGATGTTCGGAAGGAAGGCTTTGCCAGGTGTAGGAAGAATTCTCATGACAACAAGCTGCAAGGGTGGTGTTGGCAAATCCACAGTCGCTCTCAACACAGCCATCGCTTTAAAGAACGCTGGCATGAGAGTTGGCTTGTTTGATGCCGATATTTACGGCCCATCCGTCCCAACAATGATGAATACTGAAGGAAAACCATTATATTCTGACGCAGAGGGCAATTTCATCCCTGTTGAGAACTACGGCATGCCAACAGTCTCAATCGGATACGGAATTGACCCAAAGATGGCCATGCTGTGGAAGGGTCCAATCGTAGGCAAAGTTATTTCCGATTTCTTGCGCAATGCCATCTGGCCGGAGCTTGATTATCTCGTCCTTGATACACCACCAGGCACAGGTGACGTTTTGATGTCAATTGCACAAAATGTTCCAATTGATGCTGCTATCGTCGTCACACAGCCACAGAACGTTGCTGTTGCTGATGTTATCAGGAACTTCGACATGTTCAAGACATTAAAGGTCAAGCCAATCGGAATTGTTCAGAACATGGACGGATTCCGCTGTGGAAAGTGCAAGACAGTTACCAAGATCTTCCCAGGCCAGGGCGCTGCTGAGCTTTCTAAGAAGTACAACGTTCCACTCATCGCTTCAATTCCAATCGATCCAGAAATCGCTACAGCAGGTGACAAGGGCGTCCCAGCTACACTTGCTCACCCAGACTCAGAGTACGCAAAGATCTTTGCTGGAATCGCAAAGCACGTTATTGAACAGATTCCAAAGAAGGCTCCAAGATACCCAGCTAGAAAGCCAGCTGACCTTCACCAGGAGGAATCCAAGGAAGAATCTAAGTAAGCATTAATGTATTATAGTCTATAAAAATTTTAATCAGAATTTTTTCATTTTTCTTCAAATTGTTTAATAGTTATGAAGATAATAAGACAGAATCCATCTACATTCATGAATGATATTAATAATCTCAAATTTCCGCATTTTAATCGTATGAATTAGATATATTCTATGATAATTTTTTATGCATATTTCATAATATGTTAATAAAATAAAGTTTCACAAATGAAAATGCTTGGAATTGTAAAATCAAAATTGATTTACCATAAAAATAAAATAAGAATATAATACTGGCGATAATAAGAGGCCTTGGTTGTACTGATTATTAAATGTTTCGCAGAAGTTCATAGCAAACTTCGTGTAGTCCATAAATTTAAGGACAATCATCTTACCTTTGCATTCTGCAGTAGTATATAAATCAAGGTTTATCACGTCACCTTTGAAGGATTGATTCTTTATTATTGGTACATTTCCTGATATTGATCGCGCACAGTCATTGTTTATATAGCAATTTGTAATTGTTGCTGTTTTTGAAAATGAAAAAAGATTATCATCGTCTGCAATATTATCTTTTATAACACATGAATCAATTTCAGCAATACTTGCTATATAGACAATTGCCTGCGCAGATTTTTGAGTTATTATGTTGCACTGGTGCAGTTTAAATACATAATTCTCATAAGAATTGCAAACAAGGCTATGATGTCTTGATGCTGTATTATTCTCGATATTTGAGAATAGTATTGATGCATGATGATTCGGATTACCTAAAAGAAAACTTGTCGTACTTGGATCTTGACATTTAGTAATATTTACATAATGTATTTGTATTAATCCGCAAAAAGCTCTTAAGATTCCTTGATTACCTCCAACTGTTTCAGTAATTGAAAGCTGATGGGCAAAATTTTTTAATTCGTAATTAGATCCCGCATAAACTTCTGAATGAACCCCAGGACTATTGCATGTACAGTTAATACAACAACATTTATTCTGAACGCACTCACCACTAGAAAGAAAACGTATGTTTGCTCCTGATCCTATCGCATTATTGTTGTAAAATAATGTCTTTTCGACAAATAGAATATTTTGTTGTTGAGTTCCGTCAAAACTAATGCAGTTAGATTTAAATCCAATGAATGATACATCATGTATATAATGACATCCATTTGCTGCAAGATATACTGTGTTTTTATCTGAAATTCGATAAACATCATTGGATATGGTTTTCGAAGGAAAGAATTCTGACCATCCTTGATTTGTTTGCGTGCCAACTATCAACTGATAAGCAATTATACTCTATTTTACATCATGAAACTGGTGTTGGTTTAGTGAATATAGTATTACTTTATAATTTTTTTTTTGAAAATGTTTCTCCAACGGTTTCCTTTGAATTTAAATTATCTCCCATTTTCCAATAATGTTTAAATATTTATATATTGCTAAAAATCAATTTTAAAATTATAAATCATTGAATTCAGTCGTCTTTCTTTTTACAAAATCAAGATGAGCAATGGAGGACTCATATATATTGCCTGTTGAAGACATTCAAAGAATTATACAGTCAATTCTGTCTTATTTTTGAATTTCATCATCATAATTTTAAAATTCATATTTATGATTACAAGGTGTTCAAAATAACGCAAGAAAAATGTTTACTTTTTGAACAGGTCCACTCGGTCAAGGCCTCGGTTATTCTGTTGGTATGGCACCCTCTGAGCTCCATCTCGCAGCAAGATTTAATAAGGAAGGCTTCACTCACAAAGTTTTCGCTATCATATCCGATGGTGAAATGATGGAAGGTGTTCAAGCTGAAACAGCTTCATTCGCTGGCCACCAGAAGCTCGACAACCTGATCGCTATTTACGATGACAACCACATCACCATTGATGGAACAACAGGCATCACATTAACATAAGATGTACAGATGAAATACAGATAATATGGTTGGCATACATCAAAGGTTCACCGAAACCCACTCAACGAAGAACAACTCGCAAACACATAGAAGTTCTTCGGATTCAATTCAGATAAGAAATTTGTTGTCCCAGAAGAGGCCTACAAGGTCTACGATGTAGTCAGGAACAGAGCACATCAGAAGGCAGAAGTATGGCGTGCATTGTTCGCTGAATACGAAAAGAAGTATCCAAGTGAATATCCTGAGCTCAACAAGATCAACAACCATCAGTTCATGGTCGAAGAGTTCAGGATGTTCATGCCACAGGATGACGACAAGACACTAGCAACAAGAATGTCTTCTCATTATGCACTCAATGCTGTTGCAAAGCATGCTCCCGGACATATCGGTGGAGCTGCTGATTTGGTTCCATGCAACAACACAGATTTGGACGGAGAAAAAGTTTTCCAGTCAAATTCGCGCGAAGACAGATCAATCGAATTCGGTATCAGAGAACATGGTATGCTTGGCATCGCAAACGGCATTCAGTTCTATGGACTTCCAGGTTTAATCCCATTCGATGCTACATTCTTGACATTCATCCACTACGGAATTGGTGCTTGAGAACTCTTCATATCATGACACACGATTCGATCGGTCTCGGTCAAGACGGCCCGACACATCAGAGCGTCGAGAACTTTGCGATGCTCAGAGCAATACCAAACTGCATCTTATTCAGACCATATGATTACTTGGAAACATCAGCCTGTTACACAGCTGCTTTCGTAGGAAAGCCAAGACCAGCAGTTTTCGCCTTGTCAAGACAGCAATCACGACCTGTCCCTGGCATCAGTTTCGATGGTGCACTTAAAGGAGGCTATGCTGTCAATGATGCACCAGACTACAAGCTCATTTTGATTGGCACAGGCACAGAGCTCAAGCTTGCATATGATGCTGCTGAAAAACTTAATGTTCCTGTTCGTGTTGTTTCAATGCCTTCCGTTGAATTGTTTGAGGAGCAGAGCTTAGAATACAGAAAATCTGTCCTTCCAGGCAATATTCCAACAATCTCTGTCGAAGTTGGCATCACTTTGGACTCGCAGAAGTACTCACACGCTCAATTTGGCCTTGATATATACGGTTTGTAAGCACCATACAAAGAAATTTATGAATTTTTCGACTTGACACCAGAGAAAATTGATGAACGCGCACAGACAGTTCTCAAGTTCTACGAAACACATCCCAGATCTTTCAAGCATTCCTTTCCCATAAATGAAAAAATAAAATCTTTTATTTCTTCTATAAAAATAAAAACTCACATGTGATGTTCTATAAATATAAAGGGCCATGACAAAAAATTTAGGGTCCGCAAAAGTGCCATATAAATGTTACGTGACTGGGATGAATTTAATAAGCTTTATCCGGATCGAGAATCAACTAAGCCAATCGCGTATTCGTATTTGTCATCAAAATATGGTCTCGGAATCATGCCTGATGAAGAGCCTGTAGTTGTTCCACCAGATTTCAGCGGAATTTTCACTCAAAAAGAGCTGTATGCATTCGAACAAGGAAAGGATAACAGAATGTTCGCTCTTCCATACGTTCAAAACCAAACTAGAGAAGATGCAGAAAAAACTACTTAATTAATTACTTCAGTTGTTCTTATTGAGTACATTCATACAATTATATTATATTTAATGACAATGATCGCTTTAATTGCATTAATTATTATTGATCGTATTAATTTCGTTAATCATTAACTTGTGTTGACATTATTTGTTTGTAAACCATTATATTTCGATTTATACGTTATATATTTCATAAAAAACATTTTATCAATATAAAATTTATTTCAATTAACATATAGTATAAAATTTCTTGCAAGTCATTCGTATGCAAAATTCATTGTGTTTGTCTGTTTCTAAATTTGATAATATTTGAAAACAGTTAATAATTATGAGTTTCTTGGAGAGTTTTGATTGCTTCTCTAAATGAGGCAACAACATATTTAGCTGTTTCAAGATATTTAACAACTAATCTGTCAATTGCCTTTCTCTCAGCGATTGTTAATTCTGCTGCAGAGGCTTTAGCGACAGGAATAACAGCCTTATCGAAAATTTCCATTGTCATTCTCATAAGTCGCTGTCTAATAACTGGATCCTTTGCAACATTCATTCTGATATATCGTCACTTTTATTCATATTTGACATATAAACTATTTTACACGACATAAGTATGAGCGAAAATTGACACATAAATATTTTTACACGACAAATTTTGTGAGTCAAAATTAAGATCATGGAAAAAGAAAAACAGTCTCCTCCGAAGAGACGGCCACCATTTTATAGAAATATGTACATTATGATACATTTAGCTGGATTTTACGTGTATTTATCAACACAAACAACGTATTTTTATAAAAGTTATATTTCAGATCGGCCAATTTACTTCATAATTATGACAATTCTATTCTTTGCTTTCATGTACTTCTATTCTCAATCTTGCCAAGGTGCAGGATATCAAACAGAAGAACCCAAAAAAACAGAAGGATTATTCTTTTCAGAAGATGCTGGAATGCATCTACAAGTGAGAGCCTGCTACTGCAGAGAATGTAAAAAAGTCATTTTGAGACGTGATCATCACTGTCCTTGGACTAGCCATTGTATTGGGCGCGACAATAATGTTGTTTTCTTCTATTTTACAATAACAGAAACTGTATTTTGTACAATTGCAATGATTGATTTAGCACAAGCATTATATTATTCTATTCTTGATAATACTTTCTTGCGATTTCTCATTCCATGGTTTTATTCGGTGACTGCATGTATTTTTGGACTTTATGCCACTTTCTATGTGTCATTGCAAACGATTACTTGCATACGTTCAAATACTACAGTTTGGGAATACAAATGCCATGATAGAATTACATATTTAAGCAAATATCCACCATGGTATAGTCCTTTTAATAATGGATTATGGAAAAATATTATTGAATTCTTTACAATGAAGAAAAAGAAGATAACATGGGATATACCAACAAAGTTACCGTCTCTGCAAGACTTACGAATGCCTGATAATGTTAGAGAACAAATCCATGAATTAAAGAAACAAACTGGAGCTAAGAATCCATTTGTTAAAAAGGAACCTCTCAAGCTTGCTCCAGAATCCATGGTCTATGTTTGATTTTATAAAATATATATATTATTTGTGTTTGGATATGATAATTCAACAAAAAACTATTAATCGCTTGTCTTATTTATTGACATAAAACTATATCTTTAAGTATGAACTGATAATATGGTTTAATTAAAAAAAAAATGAAAATATTTTGTCATGTAAATTAGTTTTTGTCGTATAAATACCCCTTGATTAATGTTTTACCCCCTAAATTTTATTTAATTATTTTTTCGTTAGAATTGTAAAGATGCATAATAATGCGAAAAAAAGCAATACACAGTCTACAAGTCAAGTAGATGGGTATTATGATGAAGAAGAGTCATATTATTCGGATGAATGCGATAAATCACATGATAAAACGGATAATGATTCGCAGACGATAAAATCGGAAACAACTTTGGCTGATGAAAATTCACACAAAATGCAGAATCCTCGTAATGCAATTATTAACAAACTTGGCTTAAAAATTATCAATAATTCAGACGTTAGTAATAAACGAATTTACTCTGTCACTGAACCTAAAATGTCGGCCAGAAATGTTGATAGGTCGCCAAGATCTCCTGCTTCTAACTACAATTATAATTTTTCAAGCGAAGAAGATATTGATTTTGAGCAATTTGAGGCTTTTATAAGCGAGCTTGCCGATAACAGGCGGTTACCACCAGAAGATTACGTTGACGCCATTGAAGAATATATTACACAATGTATTCCAAAAGCAATCGAAACAAGGAACTACAAAGAAGCTTCTAGATACCAAAAGGCACATCAAAACTTAGAAATTTTGATGAAATCACAAGCAGAAGAAATAACGTATCAAAGTAAAGAAAAACTTCAATTTGCACAAAGAAAAATCAAAGATATCAACGACAAATACGATATGCAAATCCGTCGTAAGTATGCTGAGTTCAATGTCCTCAAAAATAATTTGAATGAAAAATTTGCTCAAGAAGACCAGGAATTTGAAGAAAAATGGAATTCACCGCAGCAGTTGACTCCATTCACAAAGCCTTCACGGCAGCTTCTCGATCTTCGTCTTGTTGAGCAGAAATACGCAGAGGCAGGGATGTTCGACGAAGCCGATGGAATAAAAAGCCGCGCAGACAAACTCGAAGCAGAAGAAACTAGAGAAGCACGAAGACAGTTAATGGTGGAGATGCAGCGCGCTTATGAATCGCTCAAAGCTAACCAGAAGAAGCAAATGGACGGCCTGAACTGCTACAAAGAAAGAGAGATTAACAACCTAGAACTAAAGAGGCAGAGAGATTTGCGTGGTGTTGAGAGATACGCGAGCAGGCCTGACATTGCTAATCCGCCTCCAAAGATTAGGGATGCTAAACTGTTTAAGCCAAGACAGAAGAGATATGACATTGAGCAGAAGAGCTACACTTTGAATTTAGGGAAATTCAACTTGAAGCAAGTCATTCATCCAGAAACAGCAAGAACTCCAAGGACCACGAAGAAAATTCGTAATTAACTAAACTTTTGTATGTATTTCTTTATTGAAACAACACCTTTGTATATTTCACATGCAACGAACTATTCTACTACCATGAAATATTAAATCAAAAGCTTTTCATTGTGGTCTTTATCAGAGTGATAAAGTAAAGCTTTTGTCATCCGTTTTGCCTTAAACTCATTTCTTAAAATTAGTCATTATTGATCTTTTGTTTTTTTCAATTTTTTCAAGAATGATAAATTATAAAATGCGAATAACAAATGACTATAATGATTTGATCTTCACTCGAAAATATATTGATTTCCGAAGTTACTATAAGAAAAATGAAAAGCAAATAAATAAACATTATCAAACATTTAAATAAAAATTAGTCTCCCGCAGTAAGAAGTTGAATAACATCACGTGGTCTTCTGTCTGGGCTGTTTGGTTTTGTAGCTGGAAGTCTTGACATCTTGGATGGAGGCTTCATGTTGACTGAAACAGTTGTCCTCTGCATTGCTGCTGTTTGCGGCTTTGATGGCAGAGCTGAAACAGACGACGATGTTCTTCCATTCGTCGAAGAGCCTGTCCTGGAGTTCGGGGAAGGCACTGGAGCTTCCTCGAGCATTCCAGCAAGATGTGCTCTTGGTCTTCCGCAGAGCAGACAGTGGAATTTAGAGGATGCACCAGCAGTGTCTGTGTTGTTTGTGATCATTCCGAGGAATTTCTGCAAAACGATTTCGAGTTCGTCACGAGTTACCCAGTCAAGGAATGAGCACTGAGTGTTCTCAATCTTCTCGTTGAGTTCCTTGATGACGACTCTGAATTTGTTGAACATTTTCTCGACAAACGTTCTGTCGATCTTGTTGTCGACGAGAATAACAGCATCGTTGACTTCCTTGTGCATCTGCTCCAGTTGTTTCTTAACGCTGTCATTAACTTGCTCTTGCAAATCAGCGATAACTCTTCTTGCTTCTTTGCCAACTTTCTCTTCGATGACATCCTGCGGAATCTCTGTTGGCAGTGCCTGCAAAGGCGTGTTCTGGCCGTAGCCAGGTGGTCTGAATAGTGTGCGCATTATTCTCTTGCTGTTCTCAATGATAATAGTCTTCCTTGTTTCTGTGTTGAGTTTCGGTGGCTCTTCCAACTCTTCAGCACGCTGAGGCCTGTTAGCTGGTATTTGTGCCTCGAAGCCGCCAGCTGGATCAAGAAGCAGAGGAGTAAATTTGTGAGGTTCAATGTCTGACGTGAACAAATCAATGTGGGCGATTTTCGCTGGAGTCTTTTGAGGCTGTGGAGTAGTTTGCTGCATGTCAGTGACACAGAACTGGCTTTCCGATGCATTTCCGCTAAATTCAGGCATAGGTTGTTGCTGCTGCTGCTGGATAGGCTCTCTGTTGTCGATTGTTGTAATCATGAAGTTGCCGGCACCATTGATTGTGAAGTGTGAATGAGCGAAAGTAAACTTGTAAGTTCTTCGAGGGTTATCTGAGTGAGCTGTCAGTCTTTCTGATGTGTCTGTTTCAGATCGCTGCGTGTTCGACGAGCTATCTGGATGTGAACGTGTTGGTAGTGGCGTCAACGGCTCCATTCTCCTGATGTTTTTAGTAATTGTAACTTTCGGTGATTCATCTTTCTGTTTTTCATTGACTTCAGGAACTTTAGGACTGTCTGATGCTGCAAGAAGAGAAACTAATCTTCTCTGTATGTTAGAGATGCTGTCGTTCATCTTCACTGTCAAGTTGTCTATGTCGTCCCTGACTTCGTGCATCTGCGCAACAAGCTGTGTTTCTTTCGCGTTGTGAGCGGCGTTGATTCTCATGAGGTTGTTTGTGATGTTGTCAGCGTTGTCCTGTTGGACCCTGATTGATGTCTGCAGCTGTCTGATGGCTGTGTGGTGCTGCTCGACAGCTGTGTTCAGCCATTCGATGTCGCTGACCACTCTTTGAGATGATTTCATCTCAGTCTTATAAGTGTGTGTTTCAAATATTTCGACTTTCTGAGGACTTTTAACATCGATTTGGAATGGGTCGCCTTCTTTCTGCTCGCCGGCAGCTGATGGACGTGCTGGTAGTGGCGGGAGCTCCTCTGAAATGAGCTTGATCTCTGGTAGAGGTTTCATGCTCTCGTACAATTCCTGCGTGGAGATTTGAGGAACATCTTGGTCGATGAGTTTGAGCCTGGATTCTGATTTAATCGGCAAGTCACCGATTTTTTCTTCTTCCTCTTCATGAGTTGACTTATCTTCTTCAGCAGAAAGCTTCTCTGATGACTGTGTTGGAGAAGAAGGCTCTGAAACGTGAATTGGTGCAATTTCACGATTTCCAGGAATTGTGTCATCAACAACTTCTGTTACTACAGTTGGAGGCTTTGGAACATCTGGGATGCGTGGAGATGTGCTTGTATTCTTAGTGAAAGTGTTGAAATTTGGGAATTGCTTTAATGATGGATTTCCTGAAACATTCGGGAATTTCCAGTTGTCAACTGCTGTGATGACCTCGTTGACCTTGCGTTCAATGCGTTTTGTTATTGTTGGGAATTGTAATACTAAATTATTGACGTCCGTTTCGATTTGTGGATAGTTTTTGAGCTGAGTTGAAATTTGCTGAACTTTCAGTGCAACAGAATTAAGATCTCCTGCATCAAAATCTTTTTGTTGAAGAACTGGGAGATTATCGATTTTCGACTGTAAGGCATCGATTTCTTGCTTTAACTGCTTGCAAATTTCAGGTTCCTCAGGCGTTTGAGGCTGAAAATTGGGAGCAAAATTTTCTATTGACTCATCAACAAGTCTTTTTGCCTCCGAAATCATTGAAAGATGGGTACTTTCTATTTCTTCTTTTAATAGCTGCACAGTAGAGTCTAAATTTGATTTAATTCCAGTGATACTATCGTTAATATTAGAGAAAGACAGAGCTGAGTCTTTTTCGTGCTGTGTAAAGTCGCTGTTTAGTTTTTCCATTTGTAACTTTGTAGCATATGTTGGAAGTAGCTCTTCTACTTGTTGAAGTCGAATTGATTGATTCTGGAAAAGCAGTAATATTTCATCCAATACCTTCTGCATGTGGGCCTTATCGTAGTTAATAGACATAAGCCTATCATCTTTGATGAGACCTTGCAAATCAGCCATAAAAATCTAAAATTTCCTTTGCACGTTAATTTTTAAAAAATTCAAAAATTTTCGAAAATCATTCTATAGATTCTCCTACATGTATACTCTGGAATTTTGCAACAAAAAATATACATTTGTGAATAAACTTTTTGTTTTTGATTCGATTCTACTTTAATATTCATAATATCACAAAATACTATAGTATTAAGATTTTCTATCATGATAAGATAATAACCATGAAGTAAAAACTATCATGTATTTTATATTAACAATTTTCTAAATTTTATCAATATGAAGTAATTTGTTAATTCATTTCATAATATCATATGAGTCCAACTATTATATTTAATGAAGTAAAAACTTTCTAAATTCATATAAAATAGTTTTTTACAATAGTAAATTTTTCTTTATTTGTTTTCAGAATCAACACCCTTAGGGTGGAAAACTCCAGATTCTTCTTGATTTTCTTCAAAGTCGGGTCTGAATGGATCGTCTCCCAATTCGAGGGAATCAAGGTACATTGGGTTTTCAAATGTAACAGTTGTTGTTGTAGTATCTCTTACGCCACCAACGTTTTCTTCAACCATTTCCGCGGAACCTTCTTTGGACCTTTTCTTGTAGATAATAACAACAATTATGATTACTATTAAAGCAACTCCACTAACACATGCAGCTATGATAATCCACAACCTTGTATTATCTTCTTTATCTTTATCTAGAGATTTACTGCCTATTAAGCCAGCACCATCATTATTATCTGGAGAATGTGTAGCAGCGGTTATGATAATTGGGGCCTCTGTTGTTGTATTGGTTTCTTCTTCTTTCGGCTGCGAAGGATAGCATCTATTTTTATACAAAATAAATGGTGGGCTACATTCAAGGCACTTTTCGGTACTGCTACATTTATTGCAGCCAGGGTTGCATGCTTGGCACTCTCCATCCTGATTTAAGAATACAGGTCCTGTTGCTTGTGAGCAATTGTCCAAGCATATCCAATCTCTTAATGTTTGCTTATATAAATGCTTATTTGCTGGGCATTTTGTGCATTTGTTTGTTAAATCATAATTACACATTATACAGTCACCTTGGCACCTTTTGATTTGCTCAATTCTTACTTGACCATTTGTGTTATGTGTAGATAAATCAAAGTTGTCAATAATAAATTTACCAGAACTAATTACATAGTCATGGACACCATTATAATTCATATATGATGAGCCTCCTTGTCCCTGACGACGAGATATTGTTCCACCTTCACCAGGATAATATCCAGCACCACCCCCACCACACTTTGTATCACCAAGTGATGAACATTGTTCTGATTTTGCATTATGTGTCGAAGGTCCGCCTGTCAAGTAAATTTTGCCAAGGGTTTCGTTAAAAACGTAATTTTCACCTCCTGCTGGGAGTCCGTCGTAATTTATGTCTGCACCACCACCTCCTCCAACCATTGCGTATAGTACATCATTGATATATACAGCAGAGTAACCACCTCCATAACCAGCATCAGCAGTTGCACCAGATTCGACTCCACCGTGCGTACCTTGTCCTGGATAAGAGCCAGCGATGACACGTACGGTAGCTCTGTCTTCAATGGTTACAACGCCTCTATACTGAGCAGCTGCGCCACCAATAGAAATATGCTTATTGGAACCTCTGGCTCCGATCATCTGAATCTTATAAAATCCAGTTGTAAGTGTCACGCTATCTTCCTGGTTTGTCCATGTATTCGAATAAAGGGCTAAAATTGCAGAAATTATCATATATATTTTTGTGAAAAGTTCAATGAAATTAATTCAATTTGTTAAACATTTTTGGTAATGAAGTATTTCAATAGATACTATAATATCGAGTTAAATAATTATTTTTGTGAGTGCTCTGAATTTTGTGATAAAATTAAGCATGTTTTTCAAAACTCGAATTATTCGAGGACCAAACATGCCTATCCATGTGTTACCATCCAGGAATAATGAGATTTTTTCGAAAAAGTGGTGATATTCGAGATGCATTCAATTAAAAATATGACTCACGATATAAGATTAATTTTAATCTTTATATCATTTTAAACATATTTTTCATGAAAAGGACTTGTTTATTTTTCTTGACATTTCAATTAAGATATTCATGACACATTGCGCATTGATAGATGATTATTTTTATATAGTTTTTTAATTTTATAATTTTTCATTGAAAATAAATGACTCCTCACAAAAAATATTTAGTTTTCAGAGCTTTATTTATGCCCATCTTATTTAGTATCAATCGACATCATATCACTCTATATTAATGCAATGAGAAAAAATTGTTAATGATATCGGCACGGTAATTATTCAAAAGCAAATCTTTAAAATGTCATTTAATGATAAAAATTTGCACCTTATCTATATGTATAATCATAATCGAATGTAATGTTTTAATTATAAATGTCAGATTATTTAGTTTACATGTCATATCCTTATGAAAAAATAGTCTCGATAAATTGCAAAATAATCCGTATTAATAGCTTAGTCATAAAATGATGAAGAGAATTGCGATTTTTACACCAATAGTATTTCACTTTTAAATAATATCAATATTCGCTATGGTCATGATGGGCACTGTATTATTGTGATGGTTTGATTCCATGAAGTTATTTCCAACATTGATTCATATCGGAAAATAAACATTTTATATTTCGAAACCTATCCATCAAAATTCTCATGCAGTCGAATGATTATATGTATTAGATGAATAAATGTTGAAATCGTCGGTTATACGAAAAAAAAATCTTCTTGAGAAACAACAAAAACATATAGAAATCATGTAATTAAGATGTTAATCGAGATTAAACAATGTAGCTGTCAACAACGATAGAAAAGTATTCCGGAATAACGATGTTGAGATTTCAGATAAATCAGCTTAGTTAAATCAGATTCTGCAGAAGCAGAAGATTTCTTTTATCTATAATAGAGTTTTTACGATGAAATACTTGTAAAAAGTTATAAGTTATTCTGTTCCAATCTCAATATTTTCAGATTCATCATAGAGTGAGTCTCCGTATGCAACTGTTGGGTTAGACTTCGCATCACATGCATTTTCATCAGTCATTTCTGTAGATTCTTCCTTGTCCTTTTTCTTGTAGGAAATGATAACAACTGTGATCACGATTATCCACCATTTGAAAATTTGAATCCACTAATCAGATTATTTTGAGACATAATAATATTAGCATGCGATATTTATATACTTCATGTCCTATAATGTAGTAATGGAAGCGCTTTGAATGACTGGATGTCAAAATGTAAAATTGGCTAAAATGAAATCTCCTTTAGATACAACTTTAGTTCATATTCACTACATTATATAGTATCATATTAGTCACCAAAAAGATGTACCGATATATTGATCATTGCAAACTGAATAGAAACGATATTATTACTATAAAATAAAGTGTTTACAAAAAAAAGTCTCTAAAAATTGTATAAATTATATGTCTATCTCGATAGCTTCATCAACATAATCAGCATCATTAGCATGGAAAACACCAGATTCGTCTTGATCTTCATCAAAATCATGTTTGAAAGGATCTTCATCAGTATGAACTGAATCAGCATAAAGAGAATTTTCGACTGTGACTGTAACTGTTGTGTTAGATTTGGCATCAACAACATTTTCTTCAATCATTTCAATAGACTCATCTTTGCTCCTTTTCATGTATATAATGATAATTATTGTTACCACGACTAAAGCAACGCATCCAACGGCTACAGCAATGATCCACCATTTGAAACCGTCCTCATCTCGTTTGTTTTGGCGGTCATTTTCATTCACACTTTGGCCATCTTCGCTTCCACTTATTAGATCTTTATTTATCTTTGATGCATCATTATTATCATCTAAATCGGCTGATGTTGAAATAACAGGTAATGGTCCGGACAAACACTGACTTCCTTCCATAAGATATCCTTCTTTGCATGATTGACAAACTTCATTACTTGAACAGGCAGAACATCCAGCTGGGCATTCAAAGCATTCTCCAGCTCGTGAGAATGATGGCTGGCCTATTTGGGAACATGAATTCAAACAAGTCCAGTTTCTTCCTGTTTGCCTATACAAAAACTTTCCATCGGTACATTTTGTGCAATTTTTGCGGAAATAGTAATCGCACAATGAACAGCCTGCATCGCACTCAACAATTTTTGCCTCTATCCGTACAATGCCGTTCTTTGCGTTCAATGCTTCATTATATATCTTAAAATCGGTTGTGATATCCTCTTTTCCATCAAGAATTGTATCATCAAGGACATTATACATGTACGAAGAGCCACCTTGTCCTTGTGCATGAGTTCTATGGCCTCCATTACCTCCATAGTATCCACCACCTCCACCAGAACATTTTACAACTCTATCTAATCTCCCAAAATTATCATAGCAGTAGTGGTTACCTCCCATATGATTAGGAATGTCATCTGTTTTATTAATTTTTTGATTGTAAGCATCATATGTATAGCCAATTCCACCAGCTGGAAGACCTGAAAGATCAGTAAGATAGTATGCACTACCACTGCCGCCTCCAACCATGGCGTATAAAACATCATTTACATAAATTGCTGAGTATCCACCGCCACCATGAATTGAATCGTAGCCTAACCCTCCCTCACCAAATCTGCCTTGTCCTGGAAACGACCCAGCAATGATACTTACATTTGCTTCATCATCAATCATTATCACACCTCGTAATTTGGCTGGCTGACCATATTTTGATTTTGTTGTACTTCCACCTCTTGCACCAATCATTTCAATCTCATAAAAACCTACTGGGAGAGTAATATTTTCCTTTTCATTTGTCCAAGTTTTTAAAAAAAGCGTTATTGCTGAGAAAACTAACATAGCAAATTTTGTAATAAAATTAAAATAAATTAAATAAATCACTATTGATGAAGAAATTATATATAACATCCAATACTATAATATTTCATAGTGATAATATGTCAAGAATTTTTCGAAATTGTGAAGAAGATTTGTAATATTTAGCAGGCGATGAAATTTGAGATAAATATATCTATAGTCGTCATATAATTTAAATATTTGGCTGCTGTTGTATATTTTCCTTTTTATAAAAAGTTTGAAATAATCTATGCATTGAAATAATTGGTCAAAAAACATTTCAAAATTGGGATATTATGTCGAGCTTTATCTAAGCAAAGAAGTTAAAAATAACGATTCATTCCTTTAATTCAATTTTGAGAACTAAAATATGTGAAGACTTTTGAGTTTAATAATCTACTCAAGAAGTTACAAATATTGTTCTCAAAATTGAAATATGAAAATGAATTTGCAAATTATTTTAGACTTTTGAGAGGATTGAGATCAGTGGAGCGAAGAGAAGCGAATCAAAAATTTTATTTATTGAGAATAAATGTATTTATAGCTTTTCAGAGCATAAATATATCATGCTTTACCTATAAAGAGCTGTTTAATATTATCTGTTTTTTGCTTTTTCTTATAAAATATTTTCCGTTATCTTATCATTGCTTAATGACTTATATGCATTATTTTAAGGAGCAAAAAATTGAGATATGTATCGGCTCGGGTTCAACGATAATTAATTAATGCTATCGGATTGAAAATTATTTGTAATATAAATGGCTTTAAACATGAATATATAAAATATTAATTTTATTAGAAAAATTGAAAAGAAATCTCATATTCATGTTATATCTACGTTATTCTTTCTATGTTAAACTAGGCAACATATGAGTCGAACATAGTATCTTTCGTAATAAAATGCAAGGAAACTTTATCCATTAAGCTATAAGACCAAACAGACTTCCTCAAAATATTTAAGTATTTAATCACGAGCAAAAATATTTTTTTTACACCCTCCAAAAAATCACATTTCTCGATTTTATTGGTTCTATAGAATCAACAATACATATGCATCTTTTTTTCATAGCGTAATCGAGAATTAGTTTTTCCACCCATGAGAATTTTTAAAACTAATTCGACATGTTTTTAAGGAGCCAGATCTATTGTAGAACCTATATTCTAAATATTACGGAGATTTTGAAAAAAAAAATCGATTTTATTTAAATTGTGCTTACTGATTGAAGATATATATTTTCCGATCGATAATATAATCGAATAACCCAAACTTAAATTGAAAATTTATGGCCTCCTAATTTTTGCCAAATGTCAAATTTTTGTTATGGCCTGAGAGTACCATATATAGTATTATC
>MRSU01010072.1:0-14569 GCA_008369845.1 Trichomonas gallinae
TGTCCTGCCACTTTGGGTCCCAAGAAATTGAATACGTATCGAAAAAGCTGTCTGACATCAGAAAAACGGGGGACAGTAATTTATTTTTTGCAAAATGATAATAACGTATTTCCATGGTTGTTTTTGGCTTTTGGGTTATGAAAGTTCATTATAAATTTGATGGAGGATTTCAAGATTGAAGATGAATCTTTTTTTCTTAGCAAACTCGATGATAATAATGAAGGAAATGCGGATATTATACAGATAGACCAAGAAACTGAATTCAGAATCAATACATTAGTTGAAAATTTATTCATTGCATCAAATAATTCAGAAGTCAGCATTGTTAAAGATTTAATCAAGGAACTTTTGAGTATCCTTGCACAATTTCCATCTAGATTTTCTCTAGTTGAAAGTTTAATATCACCAGAATTCGTTTCCTTGCTATCAGATTATATAACTAGAAATTCAGATCCTTCTACAACCGTAAACGCTTCTCAAATAGTTTGCATTTATTCAGCACAACAACAAAAATATTCATATTCTTTGAAACAAATTATTCCAAAATTAGCACGGAAATTACGACAAAACACACATGAATACGAGTATTACATTGTATCAACACTTGCAAACTTGATGAATGATGCTGAATATAAAACATTTTTCGATAACTATGATATATCAGAGTTTAATACGTATGTTGATACTATCAAGAACGTTGATGAAGCAATTGCTATTGCGAAATTTTATTATGGATATGTAACAGAAGAAGTTCCTGATGATCTACTGAAATTAATACTATACAGACTTCCTTTATTAATGAATATACTTCCAGATGAATTTTCATCGCATATTTTAAAAATTTTAATACAAATCATAATTCAAAACGGCTTAGATGCAGATTTCTTCTTGAAATCCAATTTTCTTGGATATATAGAGCATTTTTCAGAACATAATATGGCACTCGCAATTTTTATTAAATCATTGCTATTAAAAACATATCCAGAATCGATAAGTGCTCTAAATATTGATATAAATCAACTTATTGAAGCACTCACATCGAATCATGAGGAAAGCGACGAATTCGAACTCTTTGAAATTGCAATTTGCGCGTTATTGAATTATTATCCTAATTTAACGGATGAGCAGATGCTACTAGTGATAAATTGGATGATGAGATCTCATTGCTCTTTCATATTAAGACAAAATATATTTATTTTGTTAAATAGCTTTATGCGCAGATTTAGTGCAATATTTATATCGCAAATAGAAGTAATATCGATTTTAGATATTTTAGACTCAATTCTAGAATGCATCGAAAAAATTGATCATTTTACTTTTGCTTGTGAATGTTTTACGAAATATATACAAACAATTCAGGAATACGATGCAAATTTGGTAAAGCAAGCCATCGATCACCCATATGTTGGAAATCTGGCAGATTCTATTGTGGAATATGACTTTGATAACGAGAATCCTACTATTCAGAAGTTCTTCGTTGATTTTATAGATGTTGAATAGGTTCTTTATGCATAAAATAAAATTTTGTTTATAAATTTCTATCAAAAGCACAATATTTCACCATAAATCATCAATAAACGCATTA
This sequence comes from Trichomonas gallinae, assembly GCA_008369845.1. NCBI lineage: Eukaryota > Parabasalia > Trichomonadida > Trichomonadidae > Trichomonas > Trichomonas gallinae. The sequence goes on from MRSU01010072.1 coordinate 1,586, forward strand.
ATATGCTTTAATATCAAGTCGAAGCAATCCGACTAAAATCGAAATCTGATCTAAATTTACATGCCAAACTTCAATATTTTACATGACATATTTTAAGGTTAATTTTAATATTCAAAGATTTACAAGTCAAAATTTGTTTGTTATTCAATTTTCAAACTTTACTTGTCAAAAACGTTGCGAACATTAATTTCAAATGTTTACATGTCATTTTTGTCTTAACCAAAAATGGACTTATAGGAGTAGTTTTGACTTAAGGTGGAAAAAGATATTGTTGATAACATTATGTCAATTTTTTTGATTGTATGTCTTTGGCGGGAACGTTAAAGTTTTCCCATTAGCGAATTAAGGATCTTTGTTGAAAGTATAGAAGCTAGCATATGACGTATTACAATCCTTACTACATTGTCGGTGACCCTTCTTATCAATTGGCACATCACGAACACCAGAAAAAACCTCACTCACATACATCACGCAGTCCAAGCAAACCATCCAAGAACGAAAATACATTCACAGTCCGCAAGCACAGGAAGCTTCCAGCTAATACACCGGAACTTCAACCCCCTGAACCAGGTTCGGAAGATGCTTTGTTTGAACTTAAGTGCAGAGATAGAGATTTTGTCATCAATCCCTCAAAACTCGGTTTAATTCCATCGAAGTATTGGCCTGACCGCAATTTTGCGTTTGGTGACATCGTTGCGGACTTCTTCCAGCGCAAAAACAATGCAAATTGCCGATTTCCTCACAAGCTCTACAATGCAATTCAAATTGCGAAGATTCTACCAGACTTGTTGAAATTCACAGGCGTGGAATGGGTAGGAAAATATGTTCTTAAGGTCGACAAAAAGAGATTTGCAAGGTTACTCGGAATCCACTCTATCGACGGATCTTTGTTCCACAGACAAGGCAACTTCCCTACACATGGATTCATCGAAGTTGGTGGTGAAGAAGCAAAGAGGTTAATTGGTGAGGATGAATTCAATTCAATGGATGTAGAATGCGTTCGCCTTCTTATGCATAACCAAGGAGTCTTTAATCGTGATACAACTGAGCAAGAACTGAATGCATGCAAATGGGTTAATGAGTGGAAGAAGAAATACAACGAAGCAAAGACGAATGATGAGTCTCCTTAAATAATGGCGATTTTTTTACAGCTAGTTTGAATATTTTGGGTCGGATTATATCTCGTTTTCAATAATAAGCTAGGGTATTAAGCTGGTACATTATTTTTTCATCATCTTATCAAATTTATCATAGAATGAAGATTTACAACTGTCATCTAATTAACACTGGTTTGCAAAACGATTCCACGAGCAAATATGATATAAAATGACATGTAAATCTGAATTTGTTTTATTACCTAGCAAACTGTGGAAAAACGTTGTGGTAATTTAAACAATAGAACACCTTAAAAGATGAAATTTCATCTATTTGCATAACTTTATGCATTGAAACAAAAAATCAGATTAAGAATAATAAAATAAAAACTAACTTTCTAGTTATGACTTTACTTCAAAATCATTAAAATTTTTACATACCGGATTGACACACCATCGAAAGAATACAAGAGTCTGAACAACTCAATACAAATGTCCCATAATATCTCAACTTTCATCAACAGGTAGGTCAGGGCCATTCACTTTTCCACTGGGAACAATTTTTTTTGCTCAAAGTTTACATTTCAAAAACTTCACTTTACATGACAGATTCGAAAATCTTTGATAATTTACACGTCAAAATAGCAAATGATTTTTGATACTTTATATTGTCAGAATTATGTTTTAAAAAATCACACTATATTCGATATCTACACAAAATATGTATTTTCATTTTTGATAACTTTGAATTTTGAATTGAAAAATAATTCATTACTTTAATTCAATTTTGATAACTAAAATTTGGGAAGATTTTTGGGGTTTAATACACTACTCAAGAAGCCACGCATATTGTTCTCAAAATTAAATTTGATAATGAATGCAAAATTTCAAAAACAGAAATAATCATATATTGTATATTTTATTAGTTTTTAGAGGATTTACGGGCGCAAAAGCACCTGACAAATTTGTGAAAACTAACATAATTACACATATGATTGGTTTTGCTTTAAATTGCTTTGAAATAATTTTGTGAGAAATATTTGCGCCCATAAGTTTACACAATTTCGTAAACTTTTCAAAAAGTCAACGTTAGAAGATTTAAGGTTTTTGTAAACATTTTTTATCAGAGAAATTTCGATTATATAAAACTAAAGGCCTCATTAATGGGAAAATCACCAGAAAATAATCAAAAATGAATGAAGGGCTATGATTATCTTTCTAATGAAGAAGTGTTAAACCCTTTTTTAACATTTTGCAGATATTTCGATGACTTAGGTGCTGTCAGTAATATACAAGTTGTTGGACAGCATATTGTCGCGATTCTAAATTCTTTATTAATTATAATACAAATGTTTTCTTCCGTAGTTTTGATAATTGGTGACACAAAGGAAATTTCATACTATGAAGTACTACGTAACTTTCGAATTGCTTTTGGTTTGTACCCAGGCAAAATTATTAGGTCTATTTACTCGATCGATTGCATCTATACACTCATAGTCATACTCATCATGTCCATTATATCAATTATCATACGCTTAAATCAAATGAAATCAAAAACAATTAAACCAATGCCGATATTAGTCTTTAATACGTTCTTTAACATAATTTCTCCTCTGGCAATTTCTTGTACCTCAATAGGCTTTGTGTCCGCCATATGTAGCTTCATAGAACTTGTTGATTACAATTCGTTAATTATTGCATTAATTGCGGTAGTTGCTTATCCTCCCATTATATTTGCTCTTTTCAGGCTAATTACGGATTCCAGGATGGAAAAATTACCATATGTTTCTCCAAACTTCGAAATTTCGGCATCAATGTTTTTATTCTATTTATTATCAATTTCATGCTGTATTTACGCAGAGTACTCTCCACTGTTTAAAGTTGGATCAACATTCGTCATTTCTTTCCTGATTCTCTTTGGCATCATTTTATTATTCAGTATATTCAGAACTCCTGCATATAGCAATGGATGGCACTCTTTTCTGATCATAAATCTACTGTTCTGGATCATCTTATGCGAGTGCGTTATTATTTATTCGCTTCATTGGACGATTTTACCGTCAACGGCATTATATGTTTTGCTCATTGCTCAAGCTGTATTCGCAGTACTAAGTTTAGGCCATGTAGTTGTGTCCAGATATTTAGCCAGAAGATTATTGGATTCTATCTACATAGTTGATCCTAAAAACTATTCATTGCAGAGACTTGTAAGGATATTATGTGTCGCCGATGTAAGAAATGACCAAATCAAGTTCCCAGTCAATTTCCCTGAATTGTTAATGCGACATTATCCATCACATTCATCAATAGTTGTTTTTGCTATGATGTACAAGCTATATGATACAGCAGCACACAAGGAATTACTGAGATTTGCAGAAAAATACGCAATGTATAATTCGAGAAATATTTATATTTCATCTGTTCTTAGAACAATCATTTTCATTGCATCAGGCAGCACCACAATTAATGGAAATAACATATCCAGGTCCCTTTTGTCGATGTGCTACAGATGCCAGGAACAATATTGGTATTATTTAATTCAGAACAACAGAAGCATGTGCCAAAGGGTATTCCACGAATTAGCGCAGATCACACAGAGTGCCAGGCCGTTTTTCAAGCGCCACAACGCTGTAATTGGCGGAGAATCAGAATTTTCGAGAGAGTTGATATATGTTCCACAAGATGACAGCGAGCAAGACTCATTCCAACGCTATGACCTAGAAGAAGAAGACATGAGCGATGAATACAATGACCCGGAGATGTACGACATCAACTCTGATTACTATAAAGCGAGAATAGAAAGCATTTCGAAAGTCAATCCGCGCAATTACTTGTTAATGAGATATCTCCTGATTTTTATCATGATCCTTTTGATTGCTTCTTGTTTTATATCATATATTTTGATTTCCAACACAAACTATAAGCCATATACATACGCTGAGAGTGTTAAGCTCCTCATTTCAGGATATGCGAGCATTATAACTGCTTTCCACGTTCCAGGAAGGTTATATCAGAAAGAGTCAAACGAGACAGAAAGAACTTATGGCATGCAGTTAATCAATCAATCGTTTGATGATATTTATTCGCTTTCTTATCTCAAAAAGAACCAGACTTTATACAACCTGTTGTTGACCATCCAGGGACAACTCCTAGAAGCTGTTGATGATAAGACATTCGTAAGCGATCCTGATGATATACAATCGTTGTATAATTTCATGATAGGAAAAGGAAAAACATTATTTGGCAGGTTTACTTATTTATGGGATTCCATATCAGTGACGATGCTTAATACATTATATGGACTAGTTGCTGTTTTTGTTGTGTTCGTTATTATATTTACAGTTATTCGAATATTGTCGGTCAAATTTTTCGAATATCTCGGAGCACAACCTATGCACTTTTCAAAAACATTTTCATCCTACATGAACAAGAAATATTCGAGGTTGATGAACCACGAGATGCCTGTGATACGCGAAACAAAGATGTTCAGGTCCACATTTAACTCTTTAGTTGCAACTTGCTTCTTCCCGCTCGCAGTTGGTGTATTATATTCTATCGCAATTACATATGTTAATTACGATTTGATTAATTTGGTGAGGACTGTTTTATACGTTACACAAGCTGTCCCACTCATAGCAAACAATGATATTTACCTGCCAATAATGTACAACTCGACGACTCCTGCTGAAGTCTGCGATGGACACGCGATAGAAAATCTGAGAGTCACTTATTCACTGATCGAAGAAATTTACAACGTTTTGTATACTAATAATGTAACATACAAATATGTGAATTCATCTAATTTGACAGAATTCGATAACATGATAGATATATCTCAGCTGAAGGCTAGCGTGATGCGACAATCTCTAGGTTTGCTGAATAATTCGGTTTATGTTGATTTCTTCAATTCATCGTCAATCATGCTAAGAAACATTTTCATTATTCTCAAAGAATTCCAAACCAATGAAGATCTTCACTATTACATCAAGATGAGTATCCCATCTAGTCTCAGCTGCACGCAGCCAATCATCAGCTTAATCGTCGACATTCAGAAAGAAATTGTTTACAAGACAGACGCAGTTTTGTTCTTGTTCATTTTCGCCCCTATAGTTTACACTTTAGCAATCTTCATGATGATTGTTTACGCAGCGTTGGTCATCAAAAGAGTAGATATGAGCGTTTTCATTATCAAAAGAATAATTTCACTTCCTAAGCATGATAATCCATTCTTTACAAATAACAATCAATTCTTAGGATTCAAGGAAATTTTAGCCAGCTGCAGTGATCATATATTCCACTCGTTCCCGATTCCGACATTCCAGGCTACTAAAGACCTCAAGATCATTGCACAGAATGAAGCTGCCGTTCAATTGTTCGGCGACATCAAGGGAACATCAACATACAATTTGCCATATGATGTGACGGATTCAAGCGGCTGCCGCCACTATTTCAGCTACACTAAATATCCAAAGCGGGCTCTCCCAGAGTCAGTGAACATTGAAGGCGACATTGCAATCATATCTAATGACTTGACTGGCCTCCACAATAAGAAAGAAACGCTGAAGAATCTGTATAAAGACATCAGACTCACTTTTTCAATTCCAACAGTTTTGCAGAGGGATAAACCAACCCATATACAAGGCGTCGCAATTGTTAACTTCGGATTCTCGCCAAATATCACGAAGGAGATGTTCCTCACTTATTCGAGCAAAGTCGAAGATTTCTTCTCCCAATTTGTTTCTTTCTTCATGTTCGAAAAATTGAGGTTCTCTTTCTACGTACTCTTCTATGATCCAAACGCTTCGAGGCAGGCTGCACGCGATGCTGTTCTCTTCGCACAGATGGCGAGATACGAAGCGCAAAACAGGAAAATGGAAGTGAAAATTGCTTGCGCGGTTGAAGATGATGTAATCGCGAAAGCAGAGAAAACCGACATGATTTGGTCAGTGAAGTTCCCCAACTCAATATTATGGAGAACTGACCTGCTCTTGGCACACATAGACTACGGAAGAATAATATGCCAGTCCAAGATGTCTCCTGGTATGCACTTCACGCAGTCGATTTCTATTGGAAAATACGGGGAAGTGATCGAAGTTATCACTTCATGATTATATAATTATTATATCTTGTTTTATACTATAAACTTTTATTATTATTATAAACTTCAAGCATTGGAGAATCTCGAAATATCTAAAAATAATCTCAAAATATAAAATATAACAAAAAATCTATAGTACATTTATATATATATAAAAATTATGCTATGTATGATGGTTTGATAGCGAACATGAATGGAGTAAGTTTTTCTGCAGCTTCTGATGTCAAGTTATCATTGTATCTGTGCCAGAAAGCTGCGAAGAATCCATTCGCAATCTGCTTTAAGTTAGTGTTGATGTCTGACGCGTCAACAATTGCGTTTAATGCGTCGAGAACAACATCACTGACTTTGTCTAAAATATTCTCAGACAATGCGATAGCTGTCAAAGCGCGGATTGGACCGACTCTAGTGTCGATGATCATTCCGTCAGAGTCATCACGCTTCATTGTCTTCTTTCCTTTCTTTTCCGGCTTCTTAGAGCGCGATATTGGCTCTGGGTGGAATAGTTTGCGCGTGAAATCATCAACGTATCCTCTCCTCATGCATTCGAATGATGGGCAGTGAATGAGAACCGCATTGAACAAGTTAATGGATGTCGTGCCGACACTCTGGTTATTAGAGTATATAGAGTTGTTAAGGATATTGTTTTCGAGATATTTCTTGATTGTCTCGTGGCTGGTGTAGAATAAAGTGTTGCTGATAAAGAACTCCGCCAATGAAATTCTCGCGCATTGAGTGCTCCAGTGTACATCGGGCGAAGGAACGAGCTGGTCAAGGACTTCTTCACACAAAGATTTGCCTTCTTCATAATCAAACAGTGGAGGGCTGAGGAATAAAATGAAATCTGCGTTATCGAGTTTATGGAGCTGGTCATCATCTTTCTCATCTAACCCGTTGACGATATCTTGTATGTTGAGTGCGAAGAGGTCGAACATGAAGTTAGTCAGTCCTGCATAACTTCCGAAAGCTTCCATTATAAAGTCGCAGATGAAATCGTCGTCAGCTGCCATAATTTGCTCGTAAAAGATCTGCTCAATTTCCTCGCGCATGTCAAGCATGTTGAGTGACACGAGATAACAAAGGATTGCTTCGATAATTGAACTCCTGGAGTAAGGAAGAGAGATGATTTTCGGATCGAAAATCTCTTCAATGCGCGGCATCAAACTCAGCAATGTTTCCTTATCATATCCACAGAGCATGATTAAGCAAGAGAGAAGGTCTGCTTTCTCTTTGGCCTTCTTCGTGATGGATGCGTTCGCTGGGGGTTCTATCGACAGCAGCATCTCTTTCAGCCAGAAGAACCTCCTCTTGTCTTTGCGCTGCATGATTGTCTGAAGTGTGCTGAACCACTTGAACTCTCCATCAAGCTCGAACGTTCGCGTGAGAACATCACGCATCTGGTCATATATGGACTTGATCTGGTCAGAGCTGTATCTCGCAAGCGACTGCACGATGCCTGCAACAATCTCGCAGCCAGTGAACTGAACAACTTCACGCGAGAGCTTCGAGACCATCTTTCTGGCAGCATTTAGAGCTTTGAGGACGAACTCTGGGCCAAGCAATCTGCCCAGCGTGTTCCAGAAGAGAATGAATTCGGAGATAATGTCGATTTCGTCGTGATTCCTTGTATCAGAGAATGAGTCTGCTGTGTTCTTGATGAACTCATCGTTGTTGCAGACTTCGTTTAAGTATTTGGCGAGCGCTGCACGCTCTTGTATATGATCTTTGAAGTATTTAGATAAAACATTGTGGTCCATCAGGTCTGTTATTTTAAGAAGGACGCTTGTGTGGCGCTTTTCCTTCCATGACTTGTTGTCTTTGAACTTGAAATCGTTGTAGTTGTCCCAGCTGATTTTGTCGCTTTCTTTAGCATCTGGGATGTCAATGCGCGGAATCAGCAGCTCAATCGTGTCGGCGAATAAGTCTAAAGCAGAATATTTGATGTCCTCGTCGTCAGAATATATATGGTTAATAATGTACGAGAAAAGATCAGTGTCGAAGATTCCTGTCGCGACCTGATTGAGAATGAGCATGCAGAAAGAGTCGACATCATTGTCTGCTGGATAACTGGCAGCTTTAGCAAGTAATTTTCTAATGAAATCGAGTTTTTCTTCGTAGGAAACATCTTGGCCCTGGACCACTAACGACATTGTGTTAAGCAGATGCTTCTGGGCCGCGTGGATTCTTGTTCCGCAGTCATCTTTCGGCACTGGTGTGCACAGAGCCAAGAGGCCTTCAGATATCGGCCCAAACGAGCTGTGGCAGACTGAAATGAAGCAAACTAAGCAGTTTGCAGCTGTCGATGATGCTTCGTAGTTAAAACCGCTTTGTATTGATTTATCGTAAGCTTCAATGCACTTCTTGTAGTACTTGCCGACACCTGTTCGATAGTTTATAATAGATACAGCGAACTCAATGACAACCTTGAAGACAGAGAGATATGGGCTGCTCGCGAAATCTGTCACTTTGTCGAGGATTCTTTCTCGAATGTCAGTGAAAGGAATTACCACGTTTTGGATCCAGTCCTTGTACATTTTGATTGACCATATGTATATAGCATTTGGCGTGTAGCTCTCGTAGAGCGGCATCAAGAACCTCAGGTTCGAAAAAGGCTTCATCAACTGGAAATTCGAGTCAAAAAGTTTCGCGTTCGTCAATGTGTCATCTTTCGGCGCCATGCATTGAATTAGTGTTGAAATAATCCTAGCCTGGCAGCTGTGGTGCAAGTCTTGCGTCAAATTGTCCAAGAGCCAGTCTGTGATTTCTATTAAGAGATTTGTGAGTTTCTCTGATGTGTTCATTTTGATTTCGATAATTTCTTCGTCAATAATTTTCTTTCCGAGCTTGTAGACATCTACAGCGCCGCTTATTCCTCTTACTGTCGCGTGTATAAGCAGCAGGCCGCCCAGTTTTATAGATGGACGCGTCGCTTTATTAAATATCTCTTTACCTTTCTCGAAGAACTTTTTGCCGATTTTGGCGGCGTAGTCGAATTCTTCTTCAGAAGGTTCGTGCCATGTAACAATGTTGTCTGTGATCTTCTGCGGGCCGTATAGCTTGATATCGTTCGGATACGTGCCCACGTAGTGCTTGAGGATCCATTTTGCGCATCCGAATGCAATTTTCTTGACTTTTTCGTTCTCGTCTTCGACTGTTTTGAGAATGACGTCAACTGTTTTGTTGGCTATCTCAGTGGGGAAGTCAGTGATTGAGCGGACCAAACAGCACAAGACTTTCATGTTTTTGTCCGTTGGTTTGTCGTTCAAAACTATTGGGATTAAACTCTTAGGAGAAAGTGTATCAATGAATGTTCTAATGATTGACAATGGAAGTGTTGTATATGTTTCTGCAAGAAGTTTGTCGACTTCTGCTTCTAATTCTGGAGTCATATTATGTTTAATGGAAATAAGCATGATTTCTAGTGCAGATGTGCAGTTTTTGAGATCTTCACCCTCGCAGGACGCTGCAAACTCGATACTGCGCCTGATTAATTGAACGAGAAAATCAATTCCGAAATTTGCTTGGAAATCGCAGTTCCAGCCTATTTGGTTATATAATGCGAATATTATGGAACTTGTTTCTGGCTCACTCGAGTTTATATCTTCAATAAAAGTTTTTGCATTTTCGATTAATTTTTTCACTTCGAAGTTTTCTTTGAAACAAACACTTGTAATCATTGAAAACCCTAAAGCGGCCGTATATTTGAAGTGCGGATACTCAGAAAGATGCTCGCAGACGTTGAATATATATGGAACTGCAATATTAGGAGATATTTGGAATAGATATGTGATTTTGTCATAGAGATTGTCTGATTCATATAATTCTCTGCCGTAAAGATGAATCATGTGAGAAACAAACCAATCTCGATCATCTTTCGTCAGAGGAGGCGTCAATGAGCGTTTCTTCAGGTCCTCGTTAAGCTTCATTATGAAGCCTTCAAGGAGGCGGTCAACAAAGTCGTGGCAAGGATGATCTTGAAGACATCTCGAATAAACATCGTAAATATTGTGAAATAGATGATCCATGTGTTTCTTGAGCTCATCCCTGTAATCAGAAGTCAGCAATTCAAGAATAATTAACGCAAACGCATTGTTTAAATTTTCTTGAATAACATCATCATCACTAAAGAACATGAACTCGATAGACAGGAAATTGTCGGCCTTTTCAGGTGCATCGTTGCTATTTCGACTCGGCAGAGGAGGAACATTAATAAAACTCGAAATTCGCGAGAAAATATACGGAATATATGGTCCCCAGTTTGCCTTCTTGCCACTAGATGCGAAACAAGAATAAACCAGCGAGAATATCAAGTCAGCCTGCTTAGAAGACCATTCTGACCACAATTTCATAAAATAATCAAACCAAAGTTCAGGATCACATCTTCTTACTGGCATAAAGAAGCATAGTAGGATGATTGAATTTGTATTTTGCGGCAATGATGGATTTTCGATGCTTTCTTTAAACATATTCAAAATATTTTCAGCTTCGTTAGGATCATAATAGTATCTAAATCTAAGAAGCAGTATTAATATATGTGGTGCTAATTCATTTACTAAATCAGATGATTGTTTGTTGACTTTTGAATACGATATCATTATATTGTAGATTAAATTATACGCTAATTTCCAATCCAATGTGACGTCTACGCTGTTTACCGAATAATTGAAGATTTTGAGATATGTATCTAAACAAGCAACAATAGATTCGATTGCATAAGGTGAAGTTGTCAAAAACTCGTAGACAGTTTTAATTATTGTCCCCATTTCTTCGTTTGTCAGTGTGTAGACATTCGTTTTCACATAGTTAGATAGTAAACCGAATGTGCCAATCATCTTATTGCGATCTTTTTCTTGATTTAGACGAGAAAGTCCTTCGAAAAGCTCTTTTTTCTGCTTTATCATTGTGTCCTCAACATGGGGCTTGATGTTCGGCGGTAATAAGCGTCGCTTGACGTTCACTGACTCTACATCAAGAATTCCCATATTTACTATAGATTGGCCGACGATAATTGTAAACTAAAATTTTGTAGATTTTACGGGCGTGATAGCAATTCTAAAACTACCTTAAAACTATCAATATATACATGCAAGGATTATATTCATTTTAATTCTCAATTTGAATTTGAATTGAAAATAATCGCTAAATAAAATTTGAATGGCATCAAAAATTCAGGCATGAAAAGCTTGTAATCATTATTTTTATCATGTGTTTATTCTATTTTCACTCGAGAATATCTCAAAAACTTGATTAAATATTAAAATTCACATTCAAACTCGTCCATTTTCATCTATTCGAACCTATAAACAATCAAACATATACACAACATTCATTTTCAGGTAATTTATGTGAATAAATTCGGTTATAAATATTAAAATTCAAATATATTTTATAATCATCTCCCAATATTTGTGTTTGCAGCAAATTATTATCATAAATGCTATCAATTAAGCTTTTTAATATATTATATATCTTTCATAAGCAATATATCTATAAAGAATGATTTGAATCAAAATTATTATCATTCAATTTATGCATTTAAAGCATATATATATTATAGTATAGCATTATTACATTATTTTAATAATTATATTCCATACATAGTTAACGATATCGTTTGTAAAATCATATTTTCAAATCAAATTCATTCAACTTATGTGATTGAAGCATTTCAATATTCAACAACCCTATTAATGTATGTTTTAAGTCGTACTTAAATGTTTATTTTATCTGGAATTGAGATAAAATTAAATGATAATAAGAAAAACTCATGAAAAATAAAGATAACGAACAAACACTTTAGTCAAATGTGAAACTGGCTTTTTGCAAGGCCAAACTATCATTCAAAGATCTTTGTTTAGCTTCATTGATTTGCTGAGCTTTCTTTAAGCACTCTTCTGTCTTTTGGCAAAGAAGCTTCGCCTGTTCTGTAGGAAGTTGGCTTATTGAATGTAAGATTGATTCAATTTTATCGAATCGAGAAATCAATTTTTCTAAATATAGGGCTTCTAGCTCATTCTTTTGTATCCTCTTGCATAAATCGATATATTGCTGATATCTTTCAATAATTTGCGCACGCAATGATTCTATTTCTGCATCCAGTTCATTATTCATTGAATGTATGCTTGATATATCCATGTTGGATGACATCATGCTTTCCATTAAATTCGATGACTCTTGGAAGTCATCATTTAAATTTTGGCCAAGATCAACGTTTAATGGGACATTGAATATATTCCTTAATAAGTACATTTCGAATAGATCCGCATTTTCTGCTAATGATTTCGAAATTTCTCTTTGAAGCTTTGCTGAAATTTGATTAGCTTCATCTTGTGTGAATTTACTTGCTTTGAGACATTCGGTGAATGATATAAGAGCATCTGTGATATATTGAGTGACAGCACTGACTGTATCATCAATTAATTCATAAGGATCAAAATTAAAAAACGTTTTGACCCTAGATGATGATACTATTGTAGAATTTTGGCTTCCACTATCAACTGAGCCTTGCTGAGAAATATTAACTGAGTCGTCCGAAAACATCAAAAAATGAAATTTAAAAAATTAAACGGTCTTTTTTTTTAATCAAATTTGACATTTTGTCAAGTAAATCAAATATTTGTCATTTTAAAAAAAAAACATTTTAGAATAACAGTCATGTGATAAAACACTGTATTTCATCAATTCTATATGATAAAAAGATGTTTTTCGATAATTTTACATCGTGCCAGTAATATCATGGCATTGTATACGCATAATACATGTATTTTTTTTTTTTTTTTTTTTTTTTTTTTA
>MRSU01010104.1:0-11009 GCA_008369845.1 Trichomonas gallinae
ACGTGTTTTTGCCACTCTCTTGCATTGCCAGACCTCCAAAATACCCACCTCCACCCCCACCAGCACCTTCTGCACCAAATGTTTCAAGTAACTGCTTATCAGCAGCATCTTGGCCAATGGCTGGTTGATATCCAAATGTTTGGTTGGCACCTAACGTATAGAAATTTGAGTTATATCCAACTCCATTCATTCCTGATAAGCCACCGGCATGGCCACCAGCACCAAATTCAGAACTTCCTCCTGCGCCAGCGCTGACGATGATGCGATTTTCTATGGAATTATTTGCAAAAAATAAAGTTGTTGCTCCACCGCCAGCTGCGCCAGATTTCAATCTTCCTCGCTCTGGGTCAGACATGCCAACGCTTCCACTGCCTCCATTTCCACATGATCGAGGAATTGGAGTATCAGAAAATTTACAATCTTCACCTTTTTCGCCAATAACAGCATACAAAGTTGTCTGATTTATAAAATTTATTATACCACTGGCAAATCCACCATAACTCACACGAAAATTACACGATCCACCTGAGGCACCCCAAGACTCGATTTTGTAACGACCTGGAGCCAGATGAATCTCATATGGTTCACAACATTTTCTAAACTCAAAGTTGAGGATGGAAATTTATGATTGTATTTTAATAAATAAGGTTAAAATCACGAATTTTGACATCCTGACACTCTACAAATTAATACGTTAGTTGTGATTGTCAGAAATTGGTGTGATAACTATCATGGAAGAATGATTTTTTTTTTTCCTCTTTTGACAAAAATGTTGACTCCTCGCAACACCATCATAAAGAATTGAATGAATTCTGAGGCCAATGACTATTGCAGCTGTTGTCACATCAGTATTTTGCAAAATTTGTCGAATTTTAAAAAGTTTCGAGTTTTATCTAATTATTTTGTAAAGTGCTAAAATGACAAGTAAAGCATCAAAATTTGAATGAAATCCGACAATCTGTCATTGTAAAATCCTCATATTTGACAACTAAAAAAGAGGTGGAGAATTCACAATATCTTGAAAAAACTTGCTAGAGGAAAAATGACATATCAAATGGTGAATATATATAGTGGCCGCAAAATGTATCTTGCACTTTCCCTTAATCTTACGACTTTATATTTTTTTTTTCTTTCATCAGAAACCGTCTTAGCTATATATTCTCCATTCCGTTTCGAGATGTTTAATAGCATCGTAAAAGGATGAATATGCTATTAAATATTCCAAAAAAATTGCCACCATATTTTTATAATGGCTTCGAAATACGATGAAATGCTGAGACACCTGGTTGAGCCAATACCTTTCTTCAACACTCTCCTTGACACATATTTCCCAGTCGAATTTTTAGATGAGGTTCTTGAACATCAAGGATCTATAAATCGAATCAAAAGTAACATAAATCAAGACAAAATTAAAGAAATACTAATAACCCATGCCCAGAAATTCGAAAAATTCTTCTTATCTTACATGCATATCTATAATAACCTCTTTAAAGTTTTAGAATCAAAATTCGATATGAAAATCGCAAATAATACCAGCTTCCATATGGAGCCACTTACAGGAGAAGAGAAGACATACGTCGATGTCTCTATTTTCTCCGATAATATATCAGAAGTTCCTCCGGATAGACTAACATCTCACGTTCATAGCAGTCCAAAGATTAGACCAGAAGAATATCCAACACTACTGAGTTTTGCATTGAGCAAAGATCAATATCCGAATACAAAATTACATACAATCCAGAAATTTTTGGAAATTGAATTAGATTTAAAATGTCAGAACCAGTACTATACGATAGCATGCGAAAATGGAGGAAAACAAACAGTAATTCAACAAGTGGCCGAGTTTGAAAACGTTTTACTGGATAAATGGCAAACTTATTTCCCAATCGATTTTTCTTCATCGCCAACACATACTTTTCATGTTGACAGTTATCAGAAGGACAAGTATGAACACTATATCTTGTTTGATAATACAGAAGGACGCTACATTTTCAATATTACAGAACAAAATTATTATTTCAACGGTAATCTGCACAAAATCAGTGAGATATATGATCATAATCTCTTAAATATGACCATACTATATGGAAAGTTGGTTTTTATTGGATCCAATGCTAACAATAAGATTTTTATTACAAAATTCAAGACAGACAAGCCTTCATTAAATGAAATAGATACAACTAATGAAATAGATTCCGAAATCCATCCAGGAAATTTCAATTGCAATATTATTGAAAATAATTTGCATCTTTACAGCAAGAACGATAATATACATGTTTACGACTTAGTCAATATGACATATATCGATGACCCAGAAAAGTACATCTTCTTATGCCATGCAAATTTCTTCCCTGGTAGAATTTGCACTGCTTCATATGATGGAACAAAAATTTTCTCCGAAGTACGTAACATTCCAGTCCGAGGAATGTACACGACTATTATACAGCCAACAGCCACTCAGCACAGCCAAGTTGCTATCTGCATGATTGCTTCAGAGATGATAAACGCTATCACGAGAGTTTACGAGATTATCATCGAAGGCAAAAACACTGATAACTCATATGCATTTCAGTGTCTTAATCATATTGACTTCGGATACGAATTGTTCAAAAAATTACAACTAAGCAAAAAATTACCTCAGAGAATCATTGACTTTGTCAATATCTTGATTTTGAGGTTCGTTGTTTTAAATGTCAGACAACTTGCATCGGCAAATCCAAATATTGATCCTCAAAGACAGAAGATGATAACAGAAATATTTGAATCCTTTAAAGATTATTCTCTTCTTTTTAGAGAATCAGTTGACATGATTTTCAAATCAGTTAAAATTGGTATATATTATCCAGCGATCATCACAATCATTAACAAAGTTTTTTGCGGTTCAAGAAGAGAATCAGATGATGTACCTTCATACGAATATTTGAATGAAAATCCTCAAAACATTTTCGTCAAGCAATTAAATTTCAATGATAATTTCATCAATCAATTAAATCGCAAAGCCATAAAAGATCTAATGAATTACTACAAAACATGTTTAATAAATATGCATTATCTCGTCAAAAAGAACAAAAGCGTTTCATATGACACTGAATTCATTCCAATTGTTGATTCCATGTTTGAACTACTAACAATATTATGCGATGAAAATCACTTTAATTCAGCGAAAAAATTATTCAAGAATATATTAAAATATTTTGCTGTGATTCCAGTAGGATTTTATCTTGCGAATAGAATTTTGGAGCATTTCAAAAACATTGATCCAGAATTATTCGAATATATTAAAAATAAGAATGAATTCAAACTGCTTAGTGATTTATTCTCGAGAAGTCAAAGATGTACTTATTCATCATTCAAATTAGATTCAGCAATTTTGGCACACAAAAATCAATGTATCAATACAACTATTGAATCTCCATTCCAAAGCATACAAGTAAAAACAATCAATTTTAAGAAAGGCGAAAAAGATAATGTTTACTTCAATAATCAAGAATTGAGATCAGATGTCGATATAACTTTGGTTGAAGGAAATACTCTTAATATCGAAGTAATTGGCAATTTTCAAAATAATCAATATGAGATTTCAGGAACAACAACTGCAATTAAAGAACTAAATTTAGGATCAAAGAATTGGATCTTTTCACTTTATCCATTTGTCATCAAAAAATTGCTCGATTCAATAGCAACTAGAAAACAAGAATCTGAACTAGAAATGAAGATGAAAAACATCATTTCTCTCGAACAATACGATGCATCTAATCAAGAACTTAAAGATTTTCATGATAAAATTATCGAAATATCTCAAAAAACCAGCTTTGAAGCGGGCTCAATGGAAAGAAAAATCATTATAAATTATTTTCCAAATATTCGAAGTTTTCCAAAATTACAAGAAACTAGAATGGTGCTTTGCAAAATCACACTCGCAGGAATATGGCTCAAACAGCCAATTAAAGAATTTTCTGACTTATACGATGGAAAAGAGCCTGCTCAAATTTTCAAAGATATATGTAAAGGTTTGTCTATTATTAAGACAAAATTAACTCCTCTAATGCAGTCTAATAAGGAAGAAACAGTTAAAATGATTAATGAAAAATTCGAATATATCATTTCACATCAGCCAAGTCTTGGATTTGATCAACTTGAGGAGTTCTTCTCAGATGCTGTCAGTGTTTCAGACATTAAAACTGTATCAAATATTATCGAAGAGCGAAGCAAAATCCCAGATATAATTGATGATCATATCAAACACTTCTTAGAAAATGATAATTTGGTTTCCGATAGAGCCATTCGCCGTGCATTCATACAAAAAGTCAATCCACCAAATAGATATATTTTGGATTTAATGTGTAAGCCACAAAAAGAAGATAAACAAGAAAAGCATGATCTATGCGTTTTAATTCATCTTTTAACAGTAATTGAAGGCACAGATATGACTCCAGAGAGGAAAAACAAATACTACAAAAAAATTGGACAGAAAATCATTGAATTTACATCGAACAACTCCCAATCTAAAATTGAATCATTCGAAAAAATTGATGCCAAATTAGCACAAATGACATTTGCTATTGAACCAATTAATAACGAAAAACTAGATTTATCAATTTCGCAAAAAATGAATGTAACAGAAAGAGAGATTTGTTCAATGCCAGGCTGGTGTGCATACAATGCAAATCAACTAACACATCTTGTTGCACCTTATATTAAAATATGCAGAACTAATAATAAAATTAGTCAGCAATTGATTAAAACCATATATGATCAAGCAAAACAATTGTTAAATGCCAAAAATGCAAATGAGAAAAATCTACCTAAACTGGATGATCAAGCATATACAGCAATGATTGCACTTGGTGCCGAAATATTTGGTCCATCTAT
Organism: Trichomonas gallinae; assembly: GCA_008369845.1. NCBI lineage: Eukaryota > Parabasalia > Trichomonadida > Trichomonadidae > Trichomonas > Trichomonas gallinae. The sequence continues at coordinate 4,873 of MRSU01010104.1, forward strand.
AACACGCTTCGTTCTTCAAAATGGACAGAAAAAGTCCATCAAAGATGTGCAGTTTACTGATCAAACTGCAGTTTTCGAAGCAGATCCTCCTAAAATTACAGTCAATAAGGATATAAATAATTTGATTAAAACATTGTTGAAGATAGGATTTGACCTTGATACGAAAGATCCAAAAGAAGCTGTGAAAAACTGCATCGTTATTTCATTCATAAACAAAATATACAATATTCTATCACCAAGTGATCAATTTGAATCTTTCAATGAATCTCGAGGATTACAAGAAAAAATACTAAAAATGGAATATCAAAAATGTCCAACAAGCATTTCAATTGAGAGAATCAGATCTTCTTTGAGAATGACAACAATCAACAAACCAGATTTGAAACAACATATGTTCGTCAACTTAACGTTTTGCCTTAAAATCGAGAAAGCTCAAATCAAAGGATGCATCGATACGGATTCTTTCTTCGTTTACACAAAATCAATTGAAGATATGGAAGGAATTCACTTTAAATTACCTTTTATGAAGAACGCAATTAAATATATTGGTTTTGTCGATGACAATTGGAATACAGTTTTCTTATCATTCTTTGACAAAACAATATATACAAATGATAATTACATGTCATACATTGGAAATTTATATGAATTCACAGTCAGCTGTTGTGGCCAATACTTGGAATTCGATAATCAAAGAGTTGACTGCGGAAGCTATGAAAAGCGTTGGATATTTGTGATTACAGTCGCAGACGATTCACCAATTGAATATAATTTCACGAAAATCAAAAATACTGAAAAAGAGAAGAAACCAAAGATTGGTCATAGTTTCAATGTCAAAGCTATCTTCCCACGAGTATGTCTCGGAAAAAGGGCAGAGCTTCCCGACTTTTATGATGTCAACATTGAAAACGTTGATAGCGAGCTTCGAAAATTCAAAATTTTCGCAATTAACTCTTATAGCGATCAGTATGAGTTGTTTGATATTAGTGGACATCACATAACTCCATTGGATACTCCATTCAGTATAGTTATGGAAAATGCAATGTTTGCACACAAAATTGGAGATTATTATCAACTTAGACAGAATCATTTTCAAAATTGTAATAACTATTGTTTATCTATGCTGAACACAATGGTTGCTTCATCGAGTGTTAAGGCCTTTTCTATGCTTGTCAATCTAACACCAAACAGCTCAAGACAAGAAGTACAGCTGGTTATTTCGTCGTTAGGCCGCTCTAAAAATGAAATCATTGAACTCATCAACCAAAAACTTGCTGCTTGTGACAAAGATAACTCTGTTTCAGTATGTTCAAACTTAAATAGTTTTAATTCTCTAATGAAAGACTATGGACAATATCAGATGGCATACTTCAATGGCTGGTATCACGGAATATTATACGAAAAGAATTTTGATAATGGAGTCAAGCTATTTTTCGCCTACCAAAAACTCTGCAAAGGTTTCATCCCTTTCATTACAAAAGAATTCCAATCAAAAATTCCAAATGATTTGAACATGGCAAAACTGTATCTCAGATTTTTCAACATGCCTGAAACTGCAAATCCATTAGGAAATGTTAGTGCATTCGCAGAATACATGAATAATTTAATCACGTTCATCTTTGAGCGCGATCCATCAGCCATTCTATTCCAATCAGGAATTTCCCAAAATATCATTTCATGCGCAAAGTCATTGCTTCCTCAGTTGTACAACTTAGGGCAATCGAAGATAAACGGCGCGAAAAGGATTCCTCCTCTTGTTCTATATGCGCATGGAAATGATGTTGGTCCTAAGTGGGAGAAGTTCTTGCAGAATAATAATAACAATTTTTATCCTATGGAAATCACACGATTTAATGATTCAAAGTCAATCATCACGCAAAAAGGATTCCATTCGATATCAAATGTCAAATATTGCAGGTATCATTTTGGAACTAATGCGCAGAGCATCTTAAATGATTGGAAGGAGGCAAAAGAAATAGATTTCTCGCCTTGTTACAAGGATCTCTGTGAATACAACCTCCGGCGCTTAATTGTTCCATCGTCATTAGGATTCAATTCTGTTGTTGTCTATTTCTGCCACATTGGGCTTTCTACACTCAAAGACATTCCAACTGAATTCATTGACGTGAATGGTCCAAGAACGGCCTTATATGTGCAGAGAGATAGATTGCCAGGCGATTCTCCAATTTTTTATATAGATATCACGAAAACATTTTCACGCACACAAAGCTATACGAATTCTGTTACTGTTATTAATGAACTTTCGAAATGTCCGAACTTTCCTGGCAGACTTTACAATGGTAGAATTTACAAAGTTTACTACAATGAAGAAAGCGGTATTGATGCTGGCGGCTTATTTAGGGATACATTTAATATAATGGTTACTGAACTGATGGATACAAACTTTAACTTCTTCACTCGCCCACCGAGGACACTTTTATGCGAGCAAGAATGTCTTATTCCGAGCATGAACTTGTCTAATCGAATCTCATACTGCATCGGAGCCGTTTTGTCAGCCGCCATTCTCATCGACTCTCCACACAAACTGTGGAATCTTCCTATGTTCATGTGGGACTACTTTGCAGCACCGATTGGAACTAAACTCTCAGAATTGGTCGATTGCACAGATACAACATGGCTAAATGGCCTCGAGAAAACACTCATTGAAATGAAGAAAGGCTTCCACTTCTATCTTCCACAAGATCTCATTAAGAACTTGAGCGGAAAGTATCTCAAAATTCTTGCTGTTGGAAATGTTACTAAACTTGATTACTACACATTCGTTAAATATCTTCAAGGTGATGGTCCTGTTGAAGTTTTCAAGCGAGCCATCTCTGATTTCACGCCAGAAGAATTCATTCTTCTTTTGAAGTTCATCACTGGCTGTGAAACACCTCCAATTGATCCAAATTTCAAAATCATTATTAATAACAGATCTCAATCAAAATGTGAAGAACGATATTATGAATTTCCATTTGCTCATACATGCTCTAAGAGTATTGATGTCCCACCTTATAAAACACCTTCTATTCTACGGGACAAGCTTAAGTTTGAAATTAGGTCAGTTTCTACTGTAGAAGATTAAAATTTATATTTTATTATTTTAATTTAGGGTTTATATATTTTATATCAAAAATTAAAATATGGCTTATTTAAATTAGAATATTTTTGCTATAAAATACTTTTGGATTAGGCTCGAGTCATGCCAATCAATAATATGGAGAAAAATTGGATATTTATATCAAAAATATAATCTAATATTGGAATGATTATAGGCAATGAAGAAAAAAAAATATTTAAATCCTTCCACTTTTGAATGCATCAACGCCCCAGTCTGGCACTGGGTCAACGAAACGAAATGCGAAGTCACAGCAACGAAGCTTATTCATCTGAGAATCGCTGAGTGTGAAATCGAGATCAACGTTCGCCTTGATGTTGACCGGATTCATTGATATCGGGATCACAACATTGTACGGCGAGAGATGATTGAGGAATCTGAGCTCAATTTGCATGGTGGTCTTCCCTGTCTCCTTCGCAACTTCTTCGAGAACTGGTACATTGAGGACTGGAACGCCGTGTGGGCCAGTGAGGTGAGCGTGGCCGATGCATGAGAAAAACTCAATGTACATTTTGCAAAATGAAAGGTAAAGGTGACACTCGACTTGGTTGCAGTATCGGATCCTCTCGAGCATCTCAATTGAAAAGTTTGAAACGCCGATGTGCTTCACGATACTCATATCAACGAGCTACTCCATGCCTTGCCAAGTGTCGAGGTTGATGACCTTCCCAAGAATGATTTCTCCATCAGAGTTAACTGGGCTGTAGTTGAAGTCTTCTCGCTGCTCGAACGTGATTGGCCAATGGATGAGCGTCAAGTCGACGTAATCAAGCTGCCATACGTTCAGTGTCTTCTTGGTACCTTGAATGACAAGGTCTGGTTGGTGCGTAGTGCTCCAGATCCTAGATGTAATCCACAAATCTTCGCTCTTCACTTTGCCGTTCTTGAAAACTTGCTGCAGCGCTTCACCGATGGTGTGTTCGTTTCCATAAACAGCAGTGCAGTCAATGTGCCTGTATCCTGCTTCCTAAATGGATTATATGACAGCAGACTTGAGCTTGTCTGCATCGCTAGCAAGGAATGTTCCGAGTCCACTTGTTTGGATATTCCATTGTTTAATGTTAAGACAAAATGAATTCATTCAATTATTGAAGCGGTCAACAATATTTTCAAATCATATTATATAGTTTTCGCAAGCTTTTACGGGCGCATAGGCGCCCTAAAAATGTGCGAAAACTATAATTATGAGGCCAATGATTATTTTCACATAAATTGCATTGAAATTTGAATTGAAAATAATCGTATGATTTATAATATTAATGGACAATAAACCTAACATGCAATGTATTTGTTTTAACGTGCATATATTCGAAATGTTGGTTGAGGACATCTGATCAATCATTTTCTTTCAATTTTTTTTTACTATTAAAGTCGTCGCCCTGCCAATGTTGCTCTTCATTTTTAATCAGCTGATAATATTTTGGCATTATTATGTGTAATATTTCACCTGATTGTGCTTGCATGTTGGAATCATGTGGTGAAAATTCAATTGTTTCTTTACAAAATCACATTGAATTGTTTACAATTTACTTGAATTTTCAATTTTTCCGAACAAAAATGCGCGGAATTTTTAGTTTTGGATTTGTATTTATATTAACTATCACATTACAATTGATTGGTGAAAAATTCTCCAATTAAATCTATCGATTCTAAATTTGCATAAAATATAAAAACGATATGATTGAAATTATATATTAGTTTATTGAAATATACCTTCTTAATAATAATATATTAACCAATGAGCTCAAATTCATATTATTGATTTTTTCCAAACAATAATGTTACTAAATAAGATATTTTAAACTAAAAAGTTATAGAATTATTAAAACAAAATAAACAATTTAGACTTTTCTTGTAGGTACTGTAACATTTGGATCATTCACAATATAAGCTGGCAAATATGGAATAACAGAAGACTTCCTGATGGATAATAACTCAGCTAGGCCATAAGTATCGAGCGGAGGTGGTGCAATTACGGCCATGTCTTCATCAGTGATAATGTGTTCGTCTGAATGAAAATTGCCTTCAAATATTGTATCATAATTCATTATTAAGTTAGAAAACAGTGATCCAATGATTTTAGGCTCAAAATTGAAAAAGTTTGGACCAAAAACGATAGATATGTTGCTGACGTTCATCTTGTTCTTAGCATTGTTTTGCTCCAAGTCTTTGAGGAATTTAATAAGGTATGAAAGTGTTAAAATTCGTGCTTTTGGTAATTGAAGAATAATTTCTCGAAGACCTTTCGTAATTTCTTCTTCCGATAAGGCAGATATTAGTTCTAGTTTAGAATTAAAGGTGTTCGGGAAGAAAGGATTCTTTTCTACTTTATCTCTAAAATATTTTTTAAGACAGTTCGCGAGGGTGTGCACATTAGTATATTTTGACCAATCTTTAATTCTGCCTTTATCCAATTTTGCTATAATTTCGCTAATGTCTGCCTGTGATCCATTTAATCGGAATAAGCCAACTTCATCGAGCGCATTCATTTCCCTCAGCCTGGTGACAAGATCTGTCACAATAAACGGAATCTTACCTCCAAACTGCTCAGGAAGACGCGTGAAATAACATGGTGAATTTTGCTTCATTTTTTATTTATCGTGGCACTTTTTGATTCGGAAATAAAAATTCAGCCTCGAGACTTTGTAATTAGGTTCATGATATATATATCGATAGGAATAATCCAGTTAAAACTCGCATTTTCAAATTTCTATTTCCGATTTTAATCTTTTTGGCTGATTTGTATATAAAAAATTATTGAGTATATGTCTTTAAGATATCTTATACGTTACAATATTGGAAAACTGCAATTATATAGTTTTTACGGGCGCGTGAGCGTCCTAAAAATGAGCGAAAACTATAATTATGAGGCTTATGATTATTTTCATTTTATATTGCATTGAAATTTGAATTGAAAATAATCGTATGATTTATTATAATAAAATAGTTGTGACAGTTTTTATCGTTAAAAAATATATTAGTCACTTTTCCCTCCTTTTGTAAAAAAATTTTGCAATTT
>MRSU01010121.1:0-19076 GCA_008369845.1 Trichomonas gallinae
CCATGGGCGTCGCTCTGACTGGCTGATATGAAGCACTTTTTCAAATTTTGTAAACCATTCAAACCTACCCCCTTAATTTTTTTGTAAAACATAACTTATTTTAACAAATAAAAATATAAATATTTTTCTTTTCAGTTTCTTCCTCTATTTCTTATAATGATAGCTGCTGCGAATATAGCCAACGATTCAGTTGGCTTCGTGCTGAGTGTCTGTGATAGATCATTGCTCAATGTCCAGTTCAACATGTTATCAAAGTCACGGATCAATGTCTCATCTGTTTCGTTCATTAAAATAATCTCTCTAATCTTGTCAACTGTCATGTATCCCTGTCTGACGAAGAAGAGCATCTTTCTGACAGCGTACTCCAATACTGAGCCTGAGTAATCCTTCATCGCGTGCTCAACCATTGCGCTGAGAATCACTTCAGCCCACTGACCGGCGCCGTTTTCATTGACGAGCTTAGGGTCGTAAATATGCTCGATGAGATCCATCAAAAGGACAAGGTAGTAGTCGAATGGCTTATTGAGCAGCTCAACGAAGAAAGTAGGCTCAATCAATGACAAAACGTTCCATGAACCGATTTCGCCAACCAGCTGATGAATTAATTTCACTGCTGTGCTCAAGGCTTCCTGCGACTGAAGCTGAGGAACGTATTGTATGAATGGGGCGAAGAATTCTGGCGAAAGTGGTGGCATGACGAGTGCCTTATATATTGGAATCGTTTCATAGTTAACTCCGATTGATCCATGCAAGAATAAATCAAAAACGACTTCACTTGGCAAAACTTGGAAAGCATTTGTAGACCATTCTGCGATGTATTCGACGCCGATGATCTTCGCGTCGTAGCCGTATTTGATGATCTGTGCAACACCGGCTTGTATCTCTAAATCATCGCTGTACAAGGCGTCACCGAGCTGCTCCAGCATCGAATTTAATGTAGCTGAAACAAAAGTGCCCAAAAATTCTCTAAGCTTTTGAAGAATGATTCCCTTCTGTTCTAAGTACTTTTCAGCGAGCATTCCGAACTCGTTCCTCGACTCTGATGATGCGAAGTGGTTGATAAAGTCGTAGACGATGTTGAAAGCTTTGCGGAGATTCTTCTTCTCGAGGCTGCTCATGTACTTCTTGAGAACAATCGATGAAGCTGCCTCGAAGTAGTTGTTGACTGTCTCTTGAGATGTAATCTTATACATCGGGATCATTATAATGAAATAAAGGTAGCTCACAAGTGTGTGTGTGCAGTCCTGGCCGAGCTGCACGAACTCATCAATGAGCTGAAGATTGTTGGCGAAGACATCGAGCGCTAAAAGTGTCAGTCTCTCGACATATTCTGCGCAAATTGTATCTGCTGACTGCATGAAGACGTATAACACATACTGGATGCACTGTTCCGCCTGCTCTGGGAACCAGTAGTAGGACTCGACGATGAATCTTGCACCGTAGAAAAGAGGCTGATTCTCTATTGTTGGGCCGAGCAACGACTTCGCGAAATCTCCGCGAATTAAATCGTTTAATGCGGAAACGACGAATAATGTTCCTGGTGTGATCTGTGTGATTTGCTCACGCCAGCAGTTATGGAATTCAGCATTTTCTGAGATATTATCGATTGCTTGAGTGAATCTGTTGAGATCATCAGCGCCTTCGAAGCTTGGAGATTCAACGAAGCGGAGAATAAAGTTGACGAATGTTGGCATCAGTTGCATCACAGATGGATTTGGTTCTTTAGGTGTTAACTCTGGATTTTCATCATTCACTTCTATGTAGTTGTTTATATTAACGAAGACGTCGCCTATGAGATTTATCATGTGAATCATTTCGTTTCCAACTGGAGCTTCAAGGAATCTATCGAATAAATTAAATATCGAAGTAAAAATGAAAATTGTTAAATCTGGGTTATCGATATAGAATTTGCTGTCATCTTGGTCGATTATATTGTTGAGAATAACCGTGAAGAAGCTGAAATTATTTTCATTAATATTTCCAAGTTCTAGTTGCGCATTTATAGCTTGAATAAGGATATTTACATACTGAACGCAGACTTCTGGCATGTAATCGTAGAAATTAAACTCGATATTTCCGAGAGGCTTCAAATTATCGATGGATTGAGCTGCAATTGAGACTTTTTCGATAAAGTTACCAGGTACTTCTTCAATGCCAGAGTCTATGAACCTGGCAGTCAATTCGCACCATCCATAGGAAGGATCTGCAACAGACAAGATTTGTAAAAATGAATCGAGGAAAAAATCGTTACTTTCGTTGTTGTCTTTGAAGTAGTCTGCAATTGATATGTAGAGCTGGATTAATTTGTCTGGTGTGAAATTAACTCGTTCAATTAATTCGGTGTGGCCTATACAGAGTATGGCAAGCGCGTCAATTATTTTGTTGAATGTCGTTAACGATATCTGTTCCGAATTAATGTGCATAATTAACATATTAAAAACTGTTTCGACTGCTTGTGGTGACATTAATATCATATAGTTAGAGAATATCTGCCTGATTGCCAACGCTGAGTAGAATATTTCGTGTTCATTTTGAGGATTTTCTAGTAATTGAATGCAAAAAACAATATGTTGAGGGAAAGCAATCCATTTTTTGTTGATCACGTGAATGTGGTCCTGCACAGATTGGTCCGGAGAGTTGTACTGCGCAATGGATTGGCGGATCATGTCTAATGTTAAATCATTCATCTTTTGTAGATATGTCTGTCACTTTTCTAAATTTCAAAGTTATGTGGTCTGATTTTATTCGCGTTTTAGTGCAGTTTTCAAGAAATTTTCCAAACTTTTTTGAATTTTTTTTATAAAGAAAATTTACATGTCAGATTTTTTTTTAAAAAATTCGGTCATATAATCATCATTTTTCATTATTTGATATGATATGATCACCTTTAAAGTAACATAATAAGATATCTTTTATAAAAATATATCTTAACATTTGAAAATTCCGAGTTTTGTAATTGATATATAATTTTTTTTGTCATGTAAATTATATTTTTTTGACTTTATATCAGGTCAATATTAAATTCAAAAGAAATTGATTTAAAACCGCTTATTTTGTATTTATCTTTCAGATTTTTGATTTTAAAAATTTTGGTATTTTGATTTTGAAATAAATCTTCATTATCAGGCATTAATTCCCATATAATAACCGACTTTATTCTATATTAGTTATTATTTTACTATGTAAAATCATTTCTATAAATTACCAAAATATTGAAGATGAATATATTTTTGACATGTAAATTAATATTGGCAAATTTTATATTTGTGAAATAGGGGTCTGAAAATTAAAAAAGGGGTCAAATAAATGAAAAGAATCTTGAGTGGTTTAAATGACTTTAAAGATGCTGCTCTTGCAACTGTTGGTATTCCAACAATTGAGGAAACAAAAGATCCGAGATATGATTTAGCTGTTAACTATCACAACATGCTTCAATTAGATACACAGCAAATCATCATCACTCTAACACAGCTACAACATCAAATTAGCAATGTAAGCAGAATATGTTCAAGATTAGGAACAAATTTAGGAATCTGGGCTGAGGATTTTCCAGAAGATGTGAAAAATGAAGCAATAACAATCGAAAGTTTTGGAAAACAATTCGATAATTTAACAACAAATTTCTTATTACCGCGCTTAGATCCTTTAATTGTTACTCCATTAACAGTTTTCGAACAAGAAGTTTTACGATTAGTCGAAGTAAGAAAGCAGCGCGATATTGCTGTTCAGGAATATGATAGGACAAGAGCATACGTTAATCTTTATGAAAGTAAACAAAGCAGCGAACTTGCAAAAGCAACTGAAGATTTTAATAAAGCCAAAAACGTTTATGATGCATATAACGAGGACTTCATAGATAGTGTAAAGAGATTAATGCAGCAAAGAGAAAACGGATTGAAAGAACCTGCTCGTGTTTTAATTGCGATTCTATCCCAATTCTTAATGCAGCTGTTTAAAGAAGCGCAAAAGTTTAGAACAACATTCCCCGAATACGTTTTGAATAACGGTGAAGTCCAAAGAAAATCTATCAAAGATTTAGTTTTCGCAGAAGATCCAACAACAACAGAATACGAGTATCCAGTAATAGACATAGAAGTTCCACCACCAGCTTAATTTTCCCTTTTTTTGAAAATATTATTATGTAAATTGTGATTTTTTAATGAATTTATTTAATGTTTTATTATTGTTTGCTCCTAAAAGTTAAGTATCTAATGTTAAAAGTCATTTTTTGTTAATGATTTTTTGTTTTTTAATCATCAAAACTATAAAATCATTAACATTGAATGAAGAAAGTTTTGAAAAGATAAGATCTGAGGATCCTAATACTAAATTACTAATCAAACTATGGGATCCTTGGTGTGATCATTGTGCAAGATTTGCTCCAACATGGGAAGCATTCATAAGTCAGACAAAAATACCTATAAATGTAATGGTAGCTGATATTGACTGCCAAGAGAGCCAAAAATTATGTTTGAAATTATCTAGGCCAGGATATCCACAGATTTTATGGATTTCTAATGATTCTCCGCAGCCAATTCGATATGAAGGCCCATTGAATGTTGATGGACTTCAAGTTTTTCTTAGAAAACAAATTAATTATCCATTTGTTGAAACTGATCCAAGTGAGATTCAAAAATACACAGAATACACGAATGTGTCTTCAATATTTGTGTATGAACACCCGATTGGCGATCAAAATTTTCTTTTGCATCATGTTATTCTTGAATTTAGAATGTATGATTGTATATTCCTTTCAGTTAACTCAACTACAGAAAAATTATATGTTTACAGATCTCAAACACAAGTTTTTCAATTCGATCAAGAATGGAATTTTGGAAATCTACAGCAATTCATTATGGATAATGCATTTCCGATGTTTCCTATGCTAACAGCAACACTCTTTGAGCTAATTAAATCGCAGAAAAGAATAATTGGCTTGTTTTTCATAGAACAAAGCCACTATCATTCTGTGTATGATACAGCTCTCAAACTTTCTGAAAAATACTGGACTACTTACTCTGTTTATGATGAAAGAGAGTGGATGGCTAAATTTTTGAATGTCAAGAAATTGCCCACATTTTTCATTCTAGATATGGATAATTCTAGGTGGAAGGAGTATCCACATGCATTCAATTCGTCAGAACTCATTGATTGGGTGCAAAATCTCGATCTCACAAAAATAAGATGGGAAGGACCAGGTAATGGCTTGTTTTCTGAATTTTGGATAGAGATTTATCAATTAAGAGCTGCAGGACAAATTTGGATTGTTGGATTAGTCATTTTTGTAATAATATTCTGTGTCTTGATGTTTTGGCTGATGGCAAGCTGTTTGGATGAAGAAGATACAAAAGAAAATCATCGTTTAAAAGCTGAATGAAAATTTATTTTGTATTGATTATAAATAGACTGTTATTCAATGTAATTAATCTTTACAAACCTTGTATACTAACAAAACACATGTATTATAATGGATTATTTCTTCATCATATTCAATTGCTTCTTAACGAGAGCTTCTTCGTGGCTCTTAATATGAGCGCTAATCTGTGGAAGTAGACTTGATGTCATAGATGTAATATTGTCCAATGATCTTCTTTCTTCGCGAAAAGTCTTCACAACTGAAGAGTATAAAGCATCAGTAGTTTTGTCATCAAATGTCTCTTCATCTGGCTTTTTATCGTTTTTGAATGCGTTCAAGCAATCTTCTTTGTCCCATGTCAATGATGGAATAATTCCATGTGAATAAAGCGATTTTCTCAGTGTTATATAGCTGGGAAGATTATTCTGTGGTTTCCTGATCCATCCATTCTCCTCTGATGGATATTTGAGCTTATTTAGCTCTTCAACAACTTCATCTTCATTCATTGATATCAAAATTGTATTTCTGACATGTAAATTTTTTAAATGTCAGAATTATATCTATGAAATGAATTATATTGGAACTTTCAGCCAATTGAAGAATAGATACATCATTTCTTATTGATTCTCGAATATTATTATCATAGGCATCTATATATTTTATATAGCAAATATGAAGTATATTTCACTATTGTATCATTGAGTTTTTGATTTTTTTGATTTTTCAAAAATTTAAAGAAATAAAAAGGGTCTGACGAAATAATGTAGGGGTATGATTATAAAACTAATTTTTTATTTTATTGGATTAAAACTGGCTTAGCAGCTCTTTCCCAAATGCCAGCCCATTTCTCTTCTCCTGACTTAACACTTCCAGCTCTGATCTTTTCGATGTCAAGTGATTTCTCGATGAAGCAAGCGCGAATGACATTCGCGAGTTCTTCAGCGTCCTTGAAGAGGAGGCCATTCTCTCCCTCTTTAACGAGTTCGTCGATGCAAGAATATCTGACTGAAAGTAGTGGAAGGCCAGCACCGATCATATCCAAGCCCTTCATTGGGAGATCGAAGCCTGATGATGAATAGTGAAGAGAAACGCCTGCATCGCATGATCCGAGAAGTTCTGCGTATTCTTCGTATGGCAAGAATGGGAATCTGAAGTCAATATTGATATAATTGCGTCCCTTAACTTCAGACTCGAATGCTCTCTTGTTTGGACCTTTTCCTGAGATGATGAAAGTAATTGTCTTCTTAGCAGCTGAAAGCTCCTTGTCAAGGATGTCTGAGGCACGAAGGATCATTTCAACCTCCTCATCTGGTGTCCATGATGTTGATGACATAATCCAAATTGAGCTTTCTTCAATTTCGAGTTTCTTAGCAAATTTAGAACGTGAACCACGTGTTGGCTTGAAGAGATCAGATGGTTTGTCGTAGACAACAGCAGATTCAATTCTATTTTCTCTTAAATGTGCTTGTAAAGCATTTGTAACAGTAATATTTCCGTCAGACCATCTTCCTGTAATGTATTCGAGGAATTTAAGAACTCTCCAGCCCTTGGATTTGTTGCATTTAAGGATTGACCATCCGAGATTATGCCAATCAATGACGAAGCGCTTTCCTTTGATCAATCTCAGAAGCCAGCAGAATGGAAGTGTTGGAATTGTGGGTGGGTTTTGTGCTAAAACAAGTTCGAAGCTTGGTAATGTAAAAATTAATAACATTAACTGGAATAAAAGCCATAAAATCTTAAGAGGAGCGTAAATTGGGAACAAGTAACGTGGCAAGTTCCAAAATGGCTTGATAGGATGAATGACAATCTTATCATTATTCTGCAATTCAGCGAATAAAGGAGATTCATTGTATCCAACAAGGTGAACCCTTGAATTCGGAAGCTTTGAAAGACAGACAGCATGATTTTGCATGCGTGGGCTCCTTCCTAAGTCACCTAAAACGACAACTACGTATTCAGGCATTATTTTGTCAAATTTGCAAAAGTGACAATAAAAAGTGACTAAAAGGTTAAAAAGTGCTTAAAAGGTGACAATTCATATGAGTTTCTCATTATTTGATAATGATAGTGGAGGTTCGTTATTTGCCAGACCTAGTAATAATTCAGAGAAGCCTGTTACACAGAAGCCTATACAAGTTATAGTTCCAAAACCATATCCTGGAAAAAATGCGCCAATTCAAAAACCAAATACAGAAGTAAAAGAAGAACCGGTTAAAGTTGAACAGCAAAAAGAACCAGAACAGCCAAAGAATCGTTATCCTTTGGATCCAATATCGATGAAAAATACGATTGACAGCCTTGAAGATTTAGAAAAAGAAGTAAATAAAATGTTTGAGTCATTTGTAACAGAATTACAAACACTTCGTCGTTCAAATGCTAATTATGAAAATATTTGCATGGATGATGAATCAATATTAGACGGTGTTGTTCACTTGGTCGAAGAAAGTAAGAAACAAGAAGTCGAAATGGTTAAATCTTCTGATGAAATTGATAGATTATTATACGAATCGACTGCCCAAGATGCACAAATGGAAGCTAGACATTCAGTCGCACGCGTTATTACTCAGCTCGATGAGGAAATTGCGCGCAATTCGAATTTACAATCTCAATACGAAAAACTTCAAAATGAATTAGATAATATTAACAAAGAAATTATCAGTGTCCAAAATGGCGAAAAAACAAATGGTTCATATAATTCAGCCAATCAAGACTTGAAAAACGAGATCAAAGAGTTAGAGAGTGAAATTCAACTTATTCGCACGCAGAGAGTCGAACTCGAGGCACAAACAGCTAAAATAAAAGAAAACAACAAGCTCAATGATAAGCCAATTGTTACTTATGAAGAAGCAATGAAATTCAAATCAGAGAGTCAAGCCGGAATTCTTAACTATTTCCGTGAACTTGTTGCCAACTCGTACAAATCGTTGTCTCAGTCATTTGATGGCAAGACAGAAGTCAGCAAGGAAGAAGTTATTGAAGCATTGCAAAAAGCATTTGCATAACTAATAACTAGCATTATTATTGTTTTTATTAAACCTTTATACTGTATAATAAGCAAATCTTTAATACTATTGAAATTCTTATAATGTTTAACAAATCAATTTATAATCCGAGTATGATATTATGAAACTTATATTGCAAAGACTAATTTATAGGGAAAGTGATAATCTTTAATCGAGATGAAGATTTCGCGAAGAATTGATAATTTGACATGTAATACGACTTCCTTTGTGAACATGTATTACATGTCAAATGTCAATTACAATTACGAAAATTTAGAATATCTGTCGTGAAAAATGAGAACTATATAGAGAGAATAGGTTGCGGAGACGACATTAAATATATCTATTTTTACATGACAAATCTGACACGTAAACTGAATGAGTGTGCACTTTAATTTAATGTCAATACGAAGGGGACTCTTGTTTGTATTACATTTTTGGAACTAAACAGAGATTCTTGCTAATAATGCCGGGTTTCTTCAGCTGCTGCAAATCTCCATCTAGATAACAGCATAATAATCGAATCTTGACTACTACTCAATAACAAATAGCGCTTTCAAAAAAAAAAAATTAATAAAAAATGATACATTGCTATCTGTGGTAATTATGCAATTTCCAAACGTTAAAAATTGAATTGGTTGCAATCCCTTTTTGATGTGTAACCATTTAATACGAAATGTCAGATTCTATCCAAACCACACTTAAAGAACTATTCGAAGCAGTCGACACTGATCACTCTGGAGCTCTGGATTACAATGAAGTAGTTGGAATGCTCAATGAGCTCGGAATCAAACAATCAGAAGTAAACACTACATTGCTTTGGTACGTTGCAGACAAAGATGAAAACGGTGTCATCACATACGATGAATTTTGTGCTTTAATGACTGACTTACCTTCAATTGTCCAAATTCCAGATTTCCTTTCCGAATTGGTGTTTGACAAGATCGATACTGATAATTCTGGATCCATTGGTGTTTCTGAGGTCAAGAATATGCTCAGATCCCTTGGTATAAACGTCTCATGGGACCAAGCTGAACAAATATTAAATTCATTTGACGAAGATCAGAATGGCACACTTGAATTAGATGAATTCAGAAGATTTATGAGAATTATTACGCATCAAGAATAAAAATGACCCAAGAATAAAATTTATATAAAATAACTATAATGATATTTGTCGCAGTTTCATTTGATTTTGAATCCACTATGAATAAAATAGTAGTGTACAGAAATCCTACACTAACATGTGAAGTCAAAAGATTAAATTATATATTACTGCAAGAATAGTCTGCAGTATGCGTAGATGATTGTACATCAGTACATGCTGCACTTGTAGACTAGTTTGCGTTGATACTTTTCGAGAATACTGCAGTTTGGCAAAATTCACAGAATGTTGCATTTAAGCGCATTTCCTAGTTGCCAAATCAGTTTGGGTGAGTTTAGCAGCCATAAAATGCGCTTCATCCACAAAGAAGCAGGAAAATGAAATTAAACAATAACAATTAAACAGCTTTGATTTTTGCTTCACTATAAGATCATAACACTTTCTCACAGTTCCATGAATTATATTGATGATATGATGCCCACACAATAATAATTATTAAAAATGTGATTTAGATGATGGTAAAAAAAAATTCGTAAAATTGTTTGTAAAGTCAAAAATAAAAATGTAAAGTCCCTAAATGTCAGATTTGTTACTCTTGATATAATGATGATAATAGCATGTACATGGTTATTAGCATGTTAATTTTTTGAATATTCACAAAAAATAATGATCCCCCACACAAAATTGAGCCATTATTATCGTCTCAAATTTACATTGACGATTATTTCTCATTGAAAGTTGATTTAATTGGAATAAATGCGTGGATCCAATTATATCTATAATGATGAAACTATCGAAATTAGAGATGGTGAGATGCATGAGTATAACCTAACCTTCTCTCATCTATTCCTTAACAGCTACATTAGGCAATGCTATAAATTTACATTCCCACAAGGTACATATCACAGTTATTCGCATGCTGCATTCGTTATCAGCTCTTCATTTGAAGCAACAGTCGATTATGCATCAAAAACAGAGAGAATCTATCCATCTGTTACTAAAGGTTTTTCAACTGATGATTTAAGCAGTGGATTTTGTGTTAACTACTACAATCGCGACTCAAGCCAAAAGGCCAACATTAAGATTATCACAGTAACTTCAGATACGCCATATACATTTGTTTATTCTTACACTGTCCCAGATTCGCTTCGTGTTTCGAAAGGTCAGCCAGATGGTTTACTTAAATATGTTGTATTGCCAGATGTTAGCTTTCAAGTCCAGATGGATGCAACAACAACAGTAACAGGTCTTGATACAAACTCCTTCACTTACAAAGCTGGTAAATCAGATTTTGTTTATAATCATAAGGACTATAAAGCTGGTTCTTATCGCTATGTTAAATATTTTTATCTCAGCTGTGAAATCACTTCTGAGGGATACTTGGATTTGAAGACCAGTGAAGAACCACAAGTTGTCGAAGAAGAAACCCAAGCACCAGCATCCAACCCAACACAAAGAAGAACCTATACACACACATACACACGTTCGCAGAAGAACGATTATCATCATAGAGGTTCATCCGGATTCTTCGGTGGCTGCAGATATCACATTCGCAAGGTCATTGATGATACTTTCTACGTTTGGCTCGTTCTCAATTCAATTATGTTCTTTGTCATTCTCGGACTTGCTATCGCCTATCCAAATAGGTTCTACAGAGCTGGATACCAATGCAAGTGCTTCTATTGCTGCTGCAAGCCAAAATTCGAAAAGATCAAGAATTACTATCAGGAACACCCAGAACATCACAACTTCTGCGGCAGAGATTCTTTCAGTGCATGCATCTCACACGTCATCGCTCTTTGGGGCTGTGGATGCTTTGGTGTCACATCCATGTTCGTCTACACAATCTTCGCTCTCTGCTGCTCATCTAACAAGGATGAAAAGAACTTCGAGAAGAGACTGAAGAGAGGTGGTGACGATCCTAATCAGGATGTTGTCGAACCAGAAGAGCAAAATGCAGTTCCACAAACAGCTGGCACACCATATGTTGTTTATGCCCTTCCACCACAGTATCAACTTCCACAGCAACTACAGGGCGCTCCAAGACCACAGCAGCCACATTCTCCATACTACATTCCATCAAATGGAAAACCATATGAGCCAAATCAGGGCCAGGCTTTCTATGCCGCTGAGCAGCCGAAGACAAAGGACTCCAAGTCCGAAAAGAAGAAATCAAAGGATTCCAAGTCCGATAAGAAGAAATCAAAGAAATCACAGCCCTCTGCAACAGCCCCACCGCCATATGTTTTTGTTGTCCCACAGCCACTTCCAGCCAACCCACAAACACCTTACTACACACCTGTTCCTTCACCTTATAACAATTAAACAAATTTTTTATTATTATTGAAATGAATGAAATTTAAATTATTTTATATCAAATCATAAGAGTTCCTTTCTCTCATTGAGTATTCAAGCAGACTTGGATATAACAAAAATCGAAATCGAGAAATTCGATCATACTACTGCTGCATTCATTGAATTGTAATTTCTGAATTTTTGACAAGTAATTTTAGAAATTGTCAAAAATAATTTACATTGTCAGATTTTATTTTGAATAGATGACTACAAAGAAAAAAATCAGTGCAGCAGAGATTAGAATAAACAAAGATCTTGAAGCTTTAGAGTTTTTCGACAACATCAAAATTAAGTTTCCAGATCCAAATGATGTTAAATCATTTATCATTAGATTGCATATGAAAGATGGAATTTGGGAAAACGGAAATTTCGACTTTGAATTTAAGATGACAGATGAGTATCCATTCGAAGCTCCAAAAGTCAAATGTCTTACTAAAGTTTGGCATCCAAATATCGATTCTAATGGAAATGTATGCGTAAATGTTCTCAGAGAAAACTACAGTTCAGCTCTAAGCTTAACATCTATATTCGCTGGTATCATTTTCATATTCACTGAGCCTAATGTTAGCGATCCTTTAAACAAAGAAGCGGCAGAAGAATATAAAAAAGATGTAATTAAATTCAGAGTGCATGCGAAAAAGGTTATGCAAAGTAGTTGTCCTGTGAAATCTACTTTTGATTAATTTTCCAAAATTTAAAAGAAGGAGGATTAAGATGTAATTACAGAACAGAACTAATATATCCGCATAGTTTTATTAATCATAGATTTGTAAACAATTATATTAACATGTACAACCTTTCTGCGATTTTGGTTTTTCTATAATTTCAACCTGTTTTTCTTCTTGTTGCGCTGCTCCATTCATCTTTTCGTCAAACTTATTTAATATGTATTCGAAAAGAGAATCGATTCCGACGCCATTTAATGCAGATGTAAAGAATATAGCATTAGTATCGATGTGTAATTGTTGAATTATTTCTTGTTCATCGGATTTATCTTTTTGTAAATCGATTTTATTAATGACAACTGCTATAATTAGATTGTCATTTTCGATGTTTTGGTTGACTAGATCAATCCAGTATGGGATTCTATCGATTGACAGATAGTTTGAAATGTCTGCCACAATTAAGGCGATGGAAGCACCTCTAAAATACATAGGTACAATTGCCCTGTATGCTTCTTGGCCAGCTGTATCCCATAAACTAATTGTATACTTTCTATGTTTGATTTCAACAGTTTTTTCTAAACAACATGCGCCAATTGTCGACATTTGCTCATCCATTCTTCCCTCGACATATCTCTGGAGAATACTCGTTTTACCAACACTTGTTTCTCCCACGACAACTAGCTTAACTTCGATTGGATCACCCATATATAATATAAAAGTGAATTTTAACCGTATTTCTAATAAAAGTGTCAATTGCAATTAATTGAATTCCTTACAAAAAATGAAAACTCATTATTCGATTTTTTATGGATTCTAAAGAAACAAATGTTGTAATGACTTTTGACACTTTTTGAAAATTTTATATAAAATTCGGGTATTGTGCACAGTGAAGTATAGCACAGCATTTTTTGAAAAGTTATATAAAAAAAATCATGTCATGTAAATTTCAATTTTACTTTTACGTGTCAAAATTTTTGCCCTTCACTTTTTTCCAAAAAGTGCGTCACTCATACAATTCGAGATCTTACTGCAGAATTGACTGTCTTGAAGGTAGCGCATTCAAAATTTCGAGAAGATTGTCAAATATACATCCAATCCATAACATCAAACACTATTTCGCCAACAAAAGAAATTTCTATGTATTTAAGAAAAAAAGCTTAAAACGCATATGGTGCAGATTTCTCCCAATCTCTTAAAGGATTCACAGATAATATCGATGAACTTACTTTTACCTTAATTGCAATTAATGCAAACTACAATAATTTCGATGCAAAAGGAATTTAATAGTAAATCAGACATGAGAGTAGTACATAGACACAAGTTTGAAGATAAAGATCAAACAATTAAAGATTTGGAAGCGAGAATTGCTATTTTACAACAACATGCAGATACAATATATGAATGTAATGCTAATTATATTAAAGAAAGAGAAGGTTTCAACAATTCAATTAATACCCTCGAACATGCGTTAGCTGTAATTAAACAAGAATTTATTAAAGCTGACAAAGAAAGAACAGATCTTATTGCTGCTAATCAACAATTGAAAACTGTTATTAAAGAATATCAGTTTTGTTGATGAAATTTCATCAACAACAAGAAGAAGACTCTAACTTATAGATTTGTTATATCTTATTATTTGTAATGCTATGAATGACCTTTTATCATTTAAAAACTTACTAATAGTGTTCAATTTTAAAATTTTTAATATCTTTAATACTATTGAATACGTATATCATGAATCATTTTCACAACTCTAATATTAGAAAAATAATAGATATTTCGATACATATATGATGAAAAATATAATCAATAAAATCTATTTGGTGATAAATAGTTATAAAAATTAGAATATAGCTTTAATTAGCTGATTTATGTTCATTTTTATGGTTATTATCTGTCTAAAACCTTTAAAAACTCATTTTTTGGAATTTTAAAATTTTGAAAAGTGTCATTAAAAGTGACAATTCCCAAAAATGGAACATATGAATGAATATGAAATTAAATATTGCCTGAAAATCATTGAAGATATGATGCAGGCTCCTCTCTACAAAGAGTTTTTCTTGACAAAGGATAACTTGTCGAAGCCAAAAATTGTTCAAAATAAAGAAAAAATCAATAGAATTACTCAAACATTAAGAAACGGAATATATGCTTCAAAAGCAAGATGGCTCCAAGATATGCGTAGTTTCTTCCAAGCATTAAGTGATGATTTCCGCGAGGATTCGTTATCTTTTTGCATTGTTGCATATTTTTCAGATTTATTCGAATCAAAAGTTAAGTTTATTCCTAAGAATCAAGATGATGAATTTTACCAAAGGTTTGCAGAAATTCAAGTCAGAGCGAAAAACTTATTGGAATCAATGCCAACCAAATCTTAATTCATTTCTATCCATATCTAATACTATTTATACCTTTCTTATTTACCATTCATTTTAATAGAGTTTACTTTATCATTTTATCTTATTTTGCTTTGTTATTCTGTTTATATAATAAATACTGTTGTTTACTTATAAAATTCTCAAATCCAATTTCCAATCAATCATTAGCTCAAACAAGAAAAATTTTTTAAAAAACATAAGGTCACTGATTAGTATATCAACTACAAAGAAGCTAGCTCCAACCTTAGAATTTGATTGCCAATAGTATAATATATGTGTTAATACATAAATGTTGACACATATTTGTCAAAAATTTACCATGCTCATGTTTGGCTTCTATTAGCAGAGGTGATAAGAACTGAACTAACCTAGTAGGTAAACATGATAGTATACTATACATCCTAATAACATGAGAGAAATCAAATCTTATTTACTCGATTCTTGTAGAATATTTGCAAAGTTTCTTCCCCAAGGATTATATATTTTCATTTTTTTGTGGATTATTCGACATTAAAATTTACATCGTTGTTTCATCATTATAGAAAATGTCAAAAATATATTTACATGGCAGAAATAATATATACATGACAGAAATAATAAACGCATGACAAAAATAATATTTACATGGCAGAAATAATAATTACATGACAGATATAAAAGTGTCAAATGATGTACGAAAGCGTTGCTGAGATTCCTATTCCAGAAAATCTTTCTGAAGTAGAAAAGGCAGAATTCAACGCCTATAAGATGGCACTGACAGAACTCGAGAAGGAGTGGATGCAGCTCCAAGAAGGAGAAAATCCAGATCAGCAAACTTGCATGACATTGATTAACGAGATCAAAGAAAAGAGAATCGCACAGGCTGAAGAACGCCTGAAACTCAGAAAAGAAATTATCGAAAAACAAGCTGAAAGAGAGCGTGAAAAAATCAAACAAGAGCAGGAAGAATATAAGAAGCTTCTTTTTGAGCGCATTGTTCGCTCATATTATCAAGCATACAACACAGCAACAAATCAGCTCAAAGAACTCATGGGCAAAGATTTTGGTCCATATATCGCACAAAATGGAATTACATTCCCGAATATTCCAAGCGAAGTTCAAATGCGTACACGTATGCAGCCACCGGAAGAGGCTAAGATTCGTTTGACGCCAGTTGAAAATGAACACGATATGCGCCTCATTCAACAAATCATTCAGAATGCTGACCAGTGATCATAAATGTTTCTATAAATGTTTATTTTATATAATTTATCTTGTAATTTTTTATTTATAAAATAAAATTCAAATTATATAATTAATAAGATACAACAATACTACATTGTGTTTTAGTTCCTGTAGATGGATTCATTGTGAAAAAATTAAGATCTAAAAATCAAATTTCTGAAATTCAAAATAAAAATATTGGAAATATTTGAATCTTATTGTTAGATTATTTTTACTTGTAATGTATAAATGAAATATAAAGTGCTGGATATACAGAACCAAAATTTAAAATTTCTTATAATATTCAATGGGTTTAATATGTACATTTACTCAAGTAAGCAGCCATAAACAATGCAGTTAGCTGTATAAGTTGGTCTTTCAAGTGTATATGTCACATAATTATCGTGCTCCATATCCCAAAGACAAGCAGAGCCCATATAAAGTGCCTGACCAATCTTTTCGCTAATAGTTAATTGAACTACGAATTTGAATCTACATTTAACATTTTCTGGGCATAAAACACCAGGTTGCTCGAGAGCGTCCTTAAATTTAGTAGTAAGTGGGCGGAGGAAATTGGTAACATCTCCGAAAGATTCATATGTTGGTCCTTTAACGACATCCTTTCCTGTACCTTTATCTTCAGGAAAAGCTTCAAGCATGAGTTTCTCTATAACCTTTTTAACAGCTGTGACAGGGAAAACTTGCGATGGGAGATTGTATGTGTTCTCTATTGGCGGGGTTGGTGGCTGTTCTTTGGACTCTTTTGCTGCCATTCTGAAATTAACGTTTAAAAAGTGCTATTTTCAGACGTTTACAATTCATCCCCTATATAATTTTTGTAGCCCCCAAAATTACTTTCTGACCCTAAATATTTTTTGAGGCCCCTATATTTCTTCACCCCAACATATACATATAATATGTTGTTAATGGTTTATATTTCGAGAAGCATTACAAAATAATGTTTCAAGATTTCAGTATTAATATACAGTGAGTTAGCGAATAGTTGTGTTATCAATAGGATTTAAAAATCTAATTCTGGATATTCGTCTTCGGAAAGTATAATTATATGAAGCAAAGAAAATACGGAATGAATATGAGCTTTAACAATCTATTGTCTTTTTTTTCCCAAATGAATTCGTAAATATAAAAATTTCAAATATATATAAAGCCAAAATCAAAACAAAAACATTGGATCATAATTGTTACTCTCAGTTAGAACCCAAAAGCTTCTGTAAAGCCTGGAGATTTCCTGATTGTGTTTGCAGCTGCTGAGACTGTTGAGACTGCTGCGGTGGATTGATAGAAGGTCCTTGTGGTTGTGGGACAGACTGGTTAGGCTGAGCAGGATAAGACGGGAAACCCGATTGAGGTTGCATCTGTTGAGGAGGGAAAGAGCCAGAAGGTGGTCCATTATATGGTGGATTTGATTGTGAAGGTGGTGGTGGAGGCTGATAAGGCTGGTTGTAATTAAATTGTGGCGGGAAATTCTGATTGTAACCTCCTTGCTGATTTCCAGGATGGAATCCTTGTGGTGGAGGTGGATTGAATCCTCCCTGTGGATTTTGTGGATTAAAACCTCCTTGCTGCCCACCTGGTGGCATTTGTGGCATCATTTGGCCGTAAGGTGGCTGCTGTGGGCCCTGGTTGAATCCATATGGCTGTCCATATTGAGGAGGCATCATCTGCTGTCCATGGTAACCAGGTGGTGGGAACTGCATCTGAGCATAATAAGGAGGCTGCATTGGCATAGGCATAGGTGGAAGCATTCCATGGTCCCTATCCCTGTCATGGTCTCTATCGCGATCTCTGTCACGATCACGGTCGCGATCACGATCTCTATCGTGTCTTCTATCACGGTCTTTATCTCTTCCATGCCTGTCTCTATCGCGATCCCTGTCACGATCGCGATCTCTGTCACGATTTCTGTCCCTGTCCCTATCTCTGTCTCTATCACGGTCCCTGTCCCTCTCACGACGATCTCTATCCTTGCGGTCGTTTTTCACCTCATAATCATCTTGTTCCAAACCGTCATCTTCTCCGTACTTGAACTCAACAAAACACTTAGCAGGTCCAACTGAGACCCTTCCTGATGCAGCAACAGCATTTTCTGCGTCTCTGATGTCATAATATTTCAAAACAAAAGATTTAGGGGACTCTCTGCGAATAATTCGTATTTCTCCAAACGGAATAAATGCTGTATGAATATCAGATTCGGAGACTTCACCAGAAGATTCAACAGTTACAGAAATAGTTGCGCAATATTTTTCGTTTTTCTTACTATCGGCCTTATAGGCATAGTTCGCCTTAATAGGACGATCTCCAAATTCGTGGTAAGGCTGCCCTTCAACAGCTGCGATCGCAGACTTGAGATTATAATATGTAACAAAATAAAACCCTTTCTCATGCTTTTCAAAAACTTTCTTAACCTCACCAAACTTATCAAAAAAGCTCTTTAACTGATCTTCCTTGGCGTTAAATGGAACATTGAAGAAGAAAACTCTATGAAAAGGAATTTTATTATTTTCGTGTCTCTGGTGCTTTCCATTGCCCCATGAATGGTCGCTGTCATCAGAGCGCCTGTCACGAGACTTGCCCGAATGACTCCTTCCGGATTCGCCCATTCAACAAATAAAAAAAATCTATCAAAACGATAAAAATGTAAACTGAGTTATCTGTCATAACCTTGGTTTATTTCGTTTATCTGATATTAAGTGTGACTAGGAATATATACAATCCGAAATATTATATATTGACATATAAATATTTTATTTGGCAGATTTTAAAAATAGAGTAATATATGTTATCTTTAGTGATATGGAGTGAGATTTCTTGAATGGATCAACTTTTTATGATTAGATAATTGAGAAATGAAGAAATTGTGATTTGAATTTAATATTACTATCTTATATGTAATAAATATTGAAATAATGTGAAGCGATGTGGAACAGTTGGTTTAGTTCGTAAGGCTCATAACCTTAAGGTCGCTGGTTCGAGTCCAGTCATCGCTCG
>MRSU01010131.1:0-48646 GCA_008369845.1 Trichomonas gallinae
GCTGGCGCAGCCTTTGGAGCTGGTTTAGCAGCTGGTTTCTCATCTTCAGAGTATGAGTAGTAATCATCATCGTTTTTAGCTGGAGCGGCCTTTGGAGCTGGTTTAGCTGGTGCTGGCGCAGCCTTTGGAGCCGGTTTCTCTTCATCGGAATAGTATGAATATTCTGATTCTTCTTTCTTAGCTGGAGCTGGCTTGGCTGGTGCAGATTTTTGTGGTTGTTTAGCTGGAGCTGGTTTAGCAACTGGTTTCTCATCCTCGGAATAAGAATATTCAGATTCGACCTTCTTAGCTGGAACTGGGGCAGCTTTTGGTGCTGGTTTAGCTGGAGCAGCTGTTTGTTTAGTAGTTGCTGGCTTGGCAGCCGGCTTCTCATCTTCAGAATATGAATAGTATTCCGATTCATCCTTCTTCGCTGGTGTTGGATTTACCTTTTGTGTTTGCTTAGCTGGTGTTGGTTTTGGAGCTGGTTTCTCGTCTTCGGAATAAGAATATGAATATTCTTCTTCTTTTTTAGTATTCACGGCAGTTTTAGCAGGAATTGTTGTTTTATTTTGTTGTGGAGCTGGTTTTGCTGTATTGTTTCCTTTCTTTGGTGGAACATCTTCGTTATCAGAATAATAATCTGAGTATTCTTCTTGTTGTTTTTGTGGAGCAGCTTTCTTTGCTGGCTGCGGTTTTGCGGCAGGCTTCTTTGTTTCCTCGACTTCAGAATAATAGCTGTAATCACTCATCGTCGATAGATTTTGAGGACCTCTTGTCACCTTTTTTGATAGTGTCTAAAATTTTGTAAAGTTCGGACTTTTCACTGCCACGTAAACAAATTACAATGGCAAAATCATTTCCATAATGACATGTAAATAATCCAAAATGACACGTAATCTTTTCATTCAAATTTTAGATGACACGTAAACTATTTATATTGACAAATCCATTCATAAAATGACATGTAAATAATCAAATGATTCAAAATTTAGATGACATGTAAAATATTTATAATGGCAAAATCTAGCAAATCTTGAAATCTAATTCTGAATTAAAAACTCGATAGATTCTAATAGAGTGGTATCTACGTAACTTGTTTGTTAATATCTACACATTATATCATAATATTCCGGTAAACAAAAAGTATTGATTTATGAATTAGTTAGGAAGATAAATGCTCATATTAGATAATAAGGCTTTAATATGAAAATGACAAGTAAAAAGTTTACTTTGTCAAAAATATGACTGACATGTAAATAGTTTACAATGACAAAATTTTAAATGCTGATTTCGCATTTCATCTATTTTTCGATACAGACATGGTGGGATTTTAATGCTCGTGAATTTGCCGAAAAGCAAATGAATAGTTTCAATAAACCTATTTTTAATCTCTGCTATTCGCGTTATTGCCCACATTGTCACGGACTTCCTGAAGGATTTAGGAATTTCGATAAAACTCTTGGTGATAGAGACGACATTTACATATCCATGATAGATTGCGCTGTAAGTGCTGACTGTGGATACTTCAGAATCCATGGAACGCCATCGATCAGAATAGTTTTAGGAGATAATGTTAGATACTGGCCAGAAACAGGTGAGAGGGGTCCAAATGGATGGACTCGTTTCATAAATAGCTGGATTTTCCCAAGCCTCCGCAGAATTTACAATCAAACAGAGTTGGATCATGCGATTCTCGAGCCTACAGATGGTGGAACAACATTCTTCTTAGAGGTTCCATCTGAATCACATCCTTGGGTTTCTAAAATTCGCAACTTATCAGTTCGATTCAAAATTTACAATGACACATTCGTTTATAGAGTCAACGAAACAGTCAAAAAAGCAACTCTTTACGCATACAGAAGCAAGTATTGCGTCGAGAAATATGATGGATTGGATCTAGGCTTAGTTCCATTTATTAAATACAACAAATTTGGAATTTATCATAGATATGACTTCACCGAGTGGGATAAATTACATAGTGGTCATAGAAATAACGCAATTTTCATTGTGAAGAAAGAATTAACTCAATCACAGAAGGATTCATTATTAGAATTATCGAAAGACTATTGCAAGGGATATAATTTAGGCTGGGCACATGTAGACGAACATGAAGCGAGAATTCTCAAAATGGCAAACGTCGCTCAATACGAACTGCCTTTGCTAAAAGCTGTAAATTTCAATCCGCCGAATTTGCAGAAGTTTAAAGGCCCGCTGAGAGCTGCTGGTGAGATGAATTTCCTTCCTATTGAGAGAGATAGACAATATTTCAAAGAAAACATGCCAGGACTTTATTTTGCAATGAAAATTACAGCAATTTCATGGATTATTTATATTTTATATGTTTTAACTCCCATTATATTCGTTCAATCGAAAGAACAAAGAAAACCATCTCCAACAACATTGTGAGTATATAATTTGTTAAATTTTTGTATTGTTTAATAATAAAATTGATATTTAATCATAAAAAACAATAAATATTTACAACAACACTCAAAATTAAGCTGTTCCGCCATTTTCAGGCACTGGATTTTGATCAAATTGAGCAACTACCAAATTATTTTTCTCATCTGTACTTTGATCGATATCTTCGTAATATCTGGCCCATTCAAAGCCATCAATCCTATTTTGCATTGGTAAAAACCATTCCCACCAATATTTACCGAAAATTTGTCTGAAGCTTGTCATTCCATCAATACTGTACTTATTTTTGTTCACCTTGGCAATACCTTCAAGTGTTGTGTGATCATAGATTGTATTCGGACAAAATGAAAATCCAAATCCGGAAATATAAACAGCCAAGAAGATTCCACCTCCAAACAAAATCCAGTAGATGAACTTAAACTCAGTGTTGTCCGTTCCAAGGTATAAAAGCGCTGAAGATCCTCCAACAATTAATAATAAACTGCTATAAACCATGAAAAGGATAAAGGGTTTCATGTTTTTAAGTGCAACGCAGTTGCCAATTGCAGGACAATGATGATCAAAGCGGAAATAACATTTATTGCAAGATGAACAGTGATGTGTTCTTTTTGATTTAGGTAGATTGCATTTACTACACGGAGGGAAGTTATTGATTTGACTTTGAAGCTCTTCAGATAAAGGGTTCGCTTTATGCTCAGCAATTTCGCGCTCCACACTTCCAGCATCCATCCAGGATAAGCTTATATGGGCCCATATCCAAAGTACTGAGAAGAGGATGTAAAATACAAGGACTACGAAGTAACATGCTTGCGCAGTTGAATTGAATATTGAGTATTTCATGAAAACGAACATAATTATTGCAGCTGTAACTCCGCAGTAGACCAATATTAATATTATTCGTGCAGCGACGTCGCCGATGTGACAAGGAGCCCAATAAACCATAAAAATTTTTAAAAAGAAAAGTGAATCATTTTATCATTTTATCCATTAATCTATTATAGTTTTTCCTTAGCAGTTTTTTTTATCGCAAAATTGACCAAAACTCATTGTTTCAAAATCAATTCATTTAATCATTCGAGATTTGTTAATTTAATCATTAGAAATATTCTCTATTCATCATAGAGATAATAATTTTAGATCCGAATTCAATTTTAACAAAACTTTAATTCTTTTTGGAATAATCTGAGAATCTCACAAGCCAGAGGAACAATCTAAGACAGGAAGGAGATTCATTCAGTTATGCATAAAAACTCAGCTTGTATCATTATATAATAACTGTTTATCAGATATTAGTGGCCATCAAGATGATATAGTATTAATACTATCTGTTCTATGAAAATGTCTAATTTTATGAATAATGGAGAACCTTCTGTTTCTTCTTTTATACGATTTAAACAACTTAATGCATCAGAATGCAATATGTCTAATAACTATTTGTCGTATTCGTTCTTGTATAGTCAAACTTTAAACTTGATGAATGATTTATATGCAAACAATAGTGCCGAATCTAGATCAATGATGTGTGGCATGATTTTGTGTTTTCTTCGTTTGTAATGAATATATTGATGTGTGGCATGATTTTTAATGGGGATATATTGATAGAAGAATTGAATGATGAAAGATAATGATTGTTTCGGTAATGAATTAGGATCATTATGTGTTGTGAATAATAACAATGTTTCATCATCAAATTTGACATATGTCGATAATGAGGATTCATTAGACTTCGAATTAAGCCTTTTCATATGCTAACAATAATCAAAAATTCTTGATTCATCATTGGATGCAATTTAAAATAGAATTTTAGATCAGAATTCAATCAAATCACTTTTTATTTCAAATATTATAATTTTAAGCGAGAGAGCTGCTAATGCTGACTGGCTTAACATCCTTTGGTGTTGAACCATGTTCGATTCCGATATCTCTAATATTCTCAACAAAATGATATGGAAGTGTTCTATCCTTGAATGTCAAATTGTTCCACTTTGGATCCTTAATTGTGAGAACTGTCTTCTCACACATGAGGTAAGCGCGGATTGTCTGTGGAACGGCAATAAGGCGAACCTCGCCAGTTATAGTATAGCAAATAGCAATTGGACATGGATCTGTCTTTCCACCAGTGATCTGGACAACTAAGTAGTCATTTTCGTTCTTGAGGCTGCCTTTAAGTCTGTTGAAAAGCTTCTTGTTAGAGAGTGTTGCGTCATATCCTGAGAAAGAGCGTGAAATGATCTCCTGAAGACGTGCAAGATTAGCAGCTGGAAGAGCCCATCCCTCAACGATGACCATAGCTTGCTCGTAGTTCTTCATGGCGTCGTTGTAATTAGCTAACAATTCATTAACTGTACCAAGGTTCATCAAAGTATCGGCATTTTTGTCTAATCCATTCATTATAGCCATCTTGATAGCTTTCTGAGCCTGAAGAATGTTATCTCTGCCGCTAAGACCGAGATAAGCGAGAGCGAGTGTTTCCCAAGATTTTCCATTCTTCATGTCGAGCTTGACGGCCTTATTTGCATACTCGAGTGACTTCTCGTGGTTCTGTGGCTGAAGTCTGCGATAGCAAAGCGAAATGAGGCTATAAATTTCCGGTGATGGGTCAATAGCTGTGTTGCCTTCGAGGCACTCAAGGGCAGCAGCTGGATTTCCGTCGTGTAAATTGGCCTCAGCCTCGCAGATATAAATATCAGAATTGGTCATATCGAGGCGAGCAGCTGCATGGAAATCTTCGATGAGTTTCTTGATGTCATGCTTCTTGCCTGCCTTGAATTCGATAAGTTTGACCTTAGCGACTAAGAATAAGTTTTCGTTGAATTTGGAGTCATTCAAGAGCTCTTCTGTCTTCTTAAGGATTTCCATTTTCTCTTTTGGTGATTCCTCGTTTGTCTGGACGCGATACCAGAGGTCATTTGTGATTTTCGTATATTCTTCTGTTGACATCACTAAGTAGTGTCGGTTTAAAATTATTTCTCGTTATTTTTCATACATCTGACACATAAATTAAATTTACATAACAAATTTAAAATATACACGTCAAAATTTGTTTTTACGTAGCAAATTTTATATTTACATAACATTTCAATAATTTACATTACAAAATAGTAGTGACGCTTTCCGCGGTTTCATTCAATTTTGAATTCACCTTGAAAAGAATAACAACTATTGCTAAAATGTTTTTGCATAACAAGTTATATATTTACATTACAAAAATTCGTTTTTACATAACAAATTATCTATTTACATGTCATATTCATATTTCTACATAACGAATAAATCAGTTACATTACAAAATATAATTTTCTGCTTGCAAAACTTTATTTTCCATGACATAATAATATTTTTGCAAAAGATTATATACGACCAAAACCGATTTCGATTGATTTCATATATGAGAGATAAAAATATTCAATTTTCAAGAGTAAATACCAAAATATAGAAAGATTTAATAGACAATATTATCGAAATTAGTTAACATATTCAGCTGGGATTTCAAGATCTTGGAAATCCATTGTTGTGACAACAGCAATATCTTCTTTCTTATTCTTGACCAAAACATTAGCACCTGGATCCAAATGAACGTTTCCAGTGTTGAAGCTCTGTGCTATAAAGCATGTGTGTTGATTGTACTTCTGAAGTAAAATAACAGCATCTCGAAGGACATATCCCATTTCGTTCTTAGCCTGAACAAGATATCTATTGTTGTTATCCATGTTGACAACGTTGACTAATGTGCCTTTCTTGAGTGTAATCTCATCTGGCATTCTTGCAGTGTAGTCTTCAAATATTTCTCCGATTTCTTTCTCCATCTCTGTCTGGAAGATTTCGTTTCCGAGAATTGGCGATATGTCGAACTGGAGCTTTGGTATATTGAGGTCAGCTGGGGCAGGTGGAGAAGGATGAGCTTTCGATTGTGATAGAGCTTCGTCGAGCTGCGAATCTAGTGTCTCTTGCTTGATGATACCACCTAAGAATGCCTGTGCGCACTCTTTCTTGTTCTTAATGCTCTCACATAATATGGCAAATTCTTGATATATGCCCTGTATGTCCTCATGGAGCTTTTCTTCGAGCATTTCGAAAGTTGAAAGGAAGCTCTCCATAGATTTACCCCAATTGATCTCGGCTTCTTGTGTTTCAGCATGAAGTTCTTTGTGACCACGAATGAAAACGTTCAATTCATCGATTTGCTTTGTCTTTTTATCTCTTAATTTCTCATCGTCAGGCGTTTGTTGCAGTTTCGCATAGTTGGATTCGATTAGGGAAATAAGTTGCTGATATTTTTGTTTTGATGCTTCGTATTTATCAACAAGGGCTTTATATGCCTTTTTCTCTTTCTTGATGTTCGCAAAAAGCATGCCAGTTTGTTTCTTATATTCCATGACAACGAAATTCAAGTTTTCGACAAAGTTGGTTTGGAAGAGTTCAATCTCAACATCAAGGCCTGGTGGTACACTGAATATAGAAAGTGACATCTTTTCTATAATTTCTATGAAATGCTTTTCAAAATCGTTGAATTTATCGACAGGACCTGGGATTGGAACGGAATTTGTTGAGAGAAGGTTATTAGCCAAAGATTTTAAGCCCGTTGCTCTCTTATATGGTACATCGCGGTCAATTTTTGCAAGTGTTGCCAAAAATTGTTTGTTTGACTTAATAAACTGCTGAGCCTGTTCCACGAACGCTTCAAGGAACGTAAGCTTAGAGTCTACAGCCTTACTAATGACTTCTATCGATTGTGGATATGTTAATGGAACCGTCATGTTTTAATTTATTTTTGTCAATTTTATGAATCATTTTGTTTTTCTTCCAGGTTCGAAAATTTATATTTTATCTTATTTTATGCTTAAAAACATAAATCAAAGGGAAAATAGGCTAATTGTCTTTTTGAATTCCTGAATCATCCGATTTTGGATGATTTTTTATCATATTTCGCTACCTTTTTCATATATCATTCGATATCAATTGTTAGATTATAAAAAATTACTCGGCCGATTGAAATTATTGACTCAGTCCCTTTTCAATGGCTTATTTAGTTTGCTTTAAAGATTAAGCCAGGAAAGATGGGTATTATGCGTGTTCTATATGAAAAAAGCTGATATATGCATATCTGCAACGAATCATTAATAAAAAATTGATTTTTCACGTAGTTATGCTACAAAATGTCATTAGATGCAGCTAGTATCGTATTTAGGATTGATATTCATTGTTCTTTTGCTCAAATACATATCTTTCTTGTTTCTTATCACATATTATCTAAATGCGACCAAATTTATATTTAGGATCAATATGTTTTGGAGAAGTCAAAAGATTTATGTTAGTTCATTATGATCTACATATTATTCAATAATTCGAATTCAAACTCCATCCATAGCATCACGTGTTTAATATATCAATTCTTTGGTGTTTAAATATTAGATTTGTATGAATCAATCTAGATGAAATTGATATTTATTTAATGAAATATTTTTTCCATTTATTTTATTGATATTTGAGCTTGAATATTTCAATTACCATAAAATATTGATATTATGAATATAAAAATTTACATATTTCTGCATAAATATCATTTAATATTTTGTTTTTTATCATAATCAAAATTGAAAAATGATTCTATGTTTTCCATATGGAAAAATCATAAATAATATTCAAAAATATAATGATTTTTTAGAAGGCACTTGTATAACTGACCGAATACAAATCATTCTTGTTGACAGGAGCCGGTTTCCTGATCTTTAGCTTAGTTGATGCATACATCTTATTAGCCATTAATTCTAAGGTGTCCAAAATGCTTGGAGTTTCTTTTGTTTTATTGACTGGTGCGATTGTGTCAAGATACTTTGACTTTCTATTTTCTTCTGTAACAACAATCATATTAACAAGATCAAGAGATGCATTGATCTTCTTGGAAAGGATATGATCATATAGATAATTTGTGATAACTTTCTGATCCTCTGCCAATCTTTCATCCTGTTCCTTTTTACTAAGCTTAGCTAATTCTTGCTTCTCCTTTTCTGTGTATGTATCTAAAACAAGATATTTGATCTCAACTTTGGAATATTTCTGAACAATCATGACTAAATTCTCCTTAAGAACGAAGTACTGAATTTTCTTAAAGTATGTTCCATATGGCTCCCCCGGAAAAACAGCTTTGCAGTCTGGGAGTCTCTGCTTAAAACCAGTAAAATCATTCTTTTTATATTGTTCGAAAAGCTCGGTCAATCTATAGCATTCTGGATCACGATTAAATGAAAACACGTCGGGTCTCGATAAAATTTCTGGAATTTGCTGAGAAAGCATAGCTGTCAGGTGAACGAAATTAAGAACCTTCTTTTTGGTATCAGAATAAGCTTTAATGTACTCATCAAGTGACTCACAGTAGCTCTTGCATGCTTCTTTGAATAAATTCTTCTTAAGAGCAATAATTGCTTGAGCGAATTTGTAGACAGCAAGTTGGCGAGAACTTGTATTCTTTGGATCTATGAAAGGCTCAAGTATCTGTTTATATTTTACGATATCTGCTTCATTTTCGTTTGTCACAGCTCTTTCTAATTTAATAGACGCTAATCGTAGAGATTGATGTAGTAAATCATAATCAGGTTTTGGACTTTCGACGATGTATTGACTTGTGTGTTCGATTAAATCATCGGCATTTTGTTGTTTTGCAATAACATCCTCAATTCGTTGAAGCTGGAGGTTCAAAGCCCATTTTTCAAATTTCTTATCATTTGGATCAAGTAAGTTGCATGCGCATTCGATGAATGCTGGTTTGATACTTACATCAGCATAGTTCATAATGAATTGCAACAAATTATTGAAACGGTCGATTTTGAGATTGTCTTCTTTAGCAAAATTGTAACATGATTCGAATATCGCAAGAAAATTATCTTTTTCTTCGGGGATTTTACAGAAATAATGAAGGAGGTGTACTGATGCTTTACCTTTCAATCTTGGTTGATCATCTTCACCTTCATAGTTGAAAACCTGAAGAAAATTATCAATTCCCTCATCGGATTCTGGGTCACGCTTGGCATTTCTGTACCATGTTTCCTGGTTTTCGGCCTCTTCTTCTTCCGCGACCTCTTCTTCCATAATATATTCTTCCTCCTCGATGATCTCTTCTTCTTCAGTCATATTAATTTTGTAAACTAAATAATGACAGGAGAAAATTTGCGGAGAAAAAATCCGTCACTTTTATACAATTATGACATTTTGACACATCATTTTACACGTCAGATCATGACAAATTATTTTACGTGTCAGAATTTTCACAATTATATAGATTTCGCAAGTTTTTACGGGCGCGCAAGCGCCATAAAAATTAGCGAAATCTATAATTATGAAGCTTATGATTATTTTCACTTTAAATAGCATTGAAATTTGAATTGAAAATAATCGTATGATTTATAATATTATACTTTGACGCATCTTTATACATGTCAAAATTTTGATAAATCATTTTACGTGTCAGATTTCCCAAAATAATACGATTTTAATGCTATATGATCTTCTTCAATTAATATGTGTGCATGCGAATGATGCAACGGTAATAATAAAACAATATACTCGACAGAAACAACTACAACTATAAAAAACCAGACATTCGGTGATGTTTACGAGCTGACAAGCTCCATTGGGGATGGCTGTCCGTTATCATTGATTTTGGCTTGAAAATATATTTCTTTAAGATGTCTCTAATATATACTGGTCTAAATATTTATTATTAATTTTAAAATCATAACTTGTTGCAAAGCAACACGTAACATTTGATTATATGTGAAAATATGATGCTATTTGTATTAATAAAAGTTATATGAGCTAATATTTTACTCTCAAAATGGATCTTTTTCATCAGTTGTATCCCATTGTTATGAAAATATTCATTTATATGGTATAGCAAATCATCTCCTGCAATATAATCACTTAGATGCAACTTTTGACATTTAGTGAAAAAATAAACTGTGGGAGTTATGTTGCTTATCCTCTCATAATAGATTCATATATGTGTGCCTTACAATACTTTTGCAGAGTATTTGCAAAATCTAAAATAAACGATTATATTTCGAAAATATCATTCATAACATCTTTCATCTCCTATTTCATTACAATTTATATTACTTGTGTACATATATTCTTCGCTCCTGGAAGCAGATAATTTGAATAAAATATGAAATTTGCAAATGTTGGGATAGAAAGGATAGAGTTTAAAATTAAATAAAAAACAAGAGATTAGACTAATATAATCTAAATTTCAAGCTCTTAGAGGGCTTGCTGCGATTGGCTTTGTGTATTTGAATGATTGTCTGCATTTTGCAGTCTTGCAGACCACAATCGGTGTGTAGTTTCTGATGTTGAGCTTGGGTGTTGTTATTGCTGGCAACTTACTTTCAACTTGAGATTGACTACACTTGAAGTTTCCTGTATCAGTAATATGAAGGTAATTCACAATTTGATCAATTGTTGCCCTTGATTGTGGATCCTGAACAATACACATGTTAATTATATCACCGAGAACTCCTTGTGCATGATTATGGAAAACTAGTGTGCCATTCTTAATATCCTTAATGTACTGGGCCTCATTAACATACTTGAATGGGAAAGTAAGGTTTGTGAGCATGTGAATTGTTAGTCCAACTGACCAAATATCAGCCTTGAATGGATCATAATGGTCGCATAAGATGACCTCTGGGGCAAGAAATATTGTAGTGCCGCAGAATGTCGTCTGAGCAGTTGTTGTTTCTCGAGATAATCCAAAATCAATAAATTTGGGATTATAATCTGCATCAAAGAGAATATTCTCTGGCTTAATGTCTCTGTGAGCAATTCTTCTTTGATGGAGATATTGTAAACCGCTCAATATTCCTGCTACAATCTTAACTTGCTGGGTATATGTAAAAACCACGTTATTTAAAAGGACTTTCTGAAGGTCACCATTAGGAAGATATTCCATTACAATCATTATAATATCCTCTTCATATATGATCTGAAATACGCGGGCAATATTAGGATGATCCAATCTGCTAGAAAGCCTGAGTTCGTTCTCAACATATTGAACAATATCGTTTTTGATGATTTCTAAACGGTTAATGATCTTAATTGCAACGAATCGATCACGTTTCTCATCATGCCCGAGGACAACGACAGCAAAGGAACCTTTGCCGAGCTGCCTGATCACTTTGTACTTACCTACATGTTCTGGAATTCTGATGTGATTGGAGCAGCACTCAACCGTACTCATGATATAAAAAAATAAATTATAATTCAAAGCAATATAGTTTTTTCTTAAGTATTCAAATATTTATTTAGCTTTGAATATTGATATATAGTTATTATCCCATCATTATCATTCAGATGTATAAAACATGTTTCATTCAATTTGTTTTTAAGTTAAAACAAAATTACTGCTGTGAATATTGATATATAATGAATTTTCCATCATGATACCTCAAATGTATAAAACACGTTTTATTCAATATATTTACGAAATTGAGATGTTCAGAAAACCATGACCACGTATATTAATATTTTTGATCATTTCCTGCGAAATATCAATGTACTATGTCAATGGAGGATATGTACAAGGTTGAATTCAGAATGGCTGAATTTTTTCAATAAAAACTAGAAAAAATGATATATTTCAGTCATGAAATCTCAATTTTTTGCTTAATATTACCCTATTCGTGGTATAAGGAAAGTTGAAGATAAGAACGTTTATTTGGATAAAAACAAAATTGAATAAGGACATTGATTTCCTGACATAACCGTCTTCACTTTTTTATCTCCATAATTTAATAGGTCGAAGGAGATAGCGTATCTGGGTGGTTCTAATTAAGATTTTTCTTTCTATTCATTTTTATTCAATTTTTTGAAAGAAAATAATAAATAACGAGTAAACATGGCATAGAATTAAATCGGATAAGGATACTATGACAGCAGCGAAATATCCTAACTGATAGCAGCCTGTGGAAGAGTATTTTTGATCTTATTTTGAAGAAATTTCTATTCCATTCCTCGGATGCATTTTTTATGACCAGTTACTTAATCGAAAGGCTTAGAACACTATGATTACTGATAATATGATTGAGAACACACCTATAAAATATGATTCTCTATATAGATTGCATATGTAATAGTACATTGTCCTATAGACTCGATTTAATACACCCATGAATCATCAATTTTCTCATCAAGGATTTCAAATGCGCACCATACATATTCATTGTCATCGAAATGTCATACTTCATTATTATGTTTTAATTCATCCTATTTAATTATTTTGATTAAATCATTCCAAAAAAAGTATTATTCTGCATTTACACATCTAATATTGACTATATAGGATTACATACACCATATTCTATAATTGAATAACTCATTTACATATATGAATGATGAATCATAATTATGGAAAACAGTCTGTTGACTTTATTCTCGATTCATACAAGCCAGATTATATCTAATTTGGCTAAGATTACTTGATTCCAATGAGAATTTGAGGAAAAATAGAAAGGTTTCAAAAATCTGTTTTCGTTCGAATTCTGATCACTTCAATGGCTACATATTAGCGAATTTCGAAGTATTAACTGGGCAAGAATTTTCCAACATGATTCACGAAAAAGAACATTATTTTTTTTTTTTTTTTTTTGATTCAAGTCGAATCTAATCATGTAAACAGTAAAATATATGACAATATGTTAATTTCGATGGATGATTTAATGGTATAGAATCTATTTAAACCGTATAGGACTCATTTATACTGCGTTTTCTCCGAGACATCTTGTTTTTGCACGGGTATGAATTTGTTAGAGTTTTGACTCATGTGAAGATGGCAAGCAATAATGCTTATAACAAGCTTATGAGCAAACTGTATATAAATATATTATTTCATATAAATGATAGTTGAATTGCTACTGATTGGCTTAGAAACCCTGTTCAATATTCAAACTGTTTAACATGATATACTGTGACAGGAGATCAGTCCAGCAACAGCACTGTGTAAATATACATGTATCTCTAAGGTACTTATAATTATTAATACTTATTTTAGTACCTAACGAAAATCTGACATCTAAAGTTTACAAGCTATTTCCAAAATTTCGTGTTCTCACAGTGATAGAAGCATTTACGGCATAGGTTCTTTAGGAAGATTATCAAAAGTATATTTTTCACTATTTCACGAATGAGATAATGAAAACATAGATGTTTGGTTCAAAAAAATGGATTATTAAAATATTAACCTTATGCTTTACACGACATTTTGGCAAAAAAGTGGATGTCAAATAAATCCTCTTTTTTATCATATATTTATATTATATAAACTGTATATATCAATATTTTCAATAAGAAAAGCGTAAAACTCTAATATTTAAAAAGTTATGAACATTTTTTTTTTATTTTAATGCGATGTGTCATTAGTTTATATGATAAACTATTGATTTTTCGCAATTTCGCATTTTTCAAAATTGATGAAAAAAAAAATTTCACAATGTTGCAGCACAGAGGATTTCTCCGAAACATTGCAATTTTCTACAGAAAAAACAAACTCCCGTTACTTGCTGTTGCCACATTTGCAGTATCAACGCTTGTTTTGCTGAAATTCCTTCACATTCGAGAAATTTCTCAACCACCGCCGTTTTACGGAGACATTAACGACATTGTCATACCTCCACGATACAACTCCAATCAGTCTGCGTCGTTTAAATATCCAGAAATCCTCACAAAAGCTGAATGCATTAATAGGCAAGATTATAACAAAGAATTTCTTCGATTTGTTCATATTCCGCCTGATCATCCGAAACATCAAGTCCTCAAATACACACTCGTCGCTGGATCGAAGTCTCCAGTCGGCGCCGCATTAGTTAGATATCTAAAGCGAAATCACATACCCGTTGTCGAAGTTGAGGGTCCTTATGATCTCGGCTTCGCATCTACAGTCGATACAGGCGCTTACAACAATCTTTCATTATCAAATGTTTTTGTAGTCGCGCAACCTCCATTTCCAGCATTAAATCACACAGCATCCAATGTTTACTATCAAGGCTCATATGTAACTTTCTTCCAAAGAGTCCTACAACTATCGAGCATCAAAAGAGTGCCAGCAGTCATTGTAATGCAGCCACCTTTCCTGCTGCAGCACATAGAGACTATACAATGGTACTCAGCGAATCTAATACTACTGCCGTATCTCGCTGACATGTCACAGATCGACGACTTAGACAATCCATTCGTAAAAATATATCAAGACTGTGTTTACACCAAAAAATCAACAGTGAGAGTGAATGATTATCCTGTAATAGTTGCATCGCCAGATGATGTCATCCCAGAGATACTGAGGGTCGCGAAAAGGCCAGGAGGCACAGAACTGGTGACAATCAAAGGCCACAAAGACTTGAAGCTCAAAGACGCAATTTCTCTTTTCACGGATTTGCTTCCAGGCGAATGCAAAGTCACTACGACTAAATCAGTCATGGAGCTCTATCCTTCTGTTCTCGAAACAGTCCGCACAACAATAGGCAGCAGTAAAGCTGACTTCTTGAAAATGATGAAAGCACAACTCGCGAAAATTCCAGAAGGTTCTACTATGTATTCAACTGTCAAACCGTATGTTTCCATTGTTCTCGCTGGATCTGCGGACCAATACAATGGAACATACATTCACAGGCTTCAGACATATATAGACAGTACAGCCAATGCTATAAGCTATTCTGCTCCACAGGCATCAATCGAAATTGTTGTCGTTGAAATTCCGAAGAAGGGAGAAAAATGCAAATTCAACGACAACATAAAAGTTCCAGAAGTTCTGAGAAAGCATGTTAGAATCATTGAAGGCCCAGAAGATGTATACGATGGTGTCGCATTCCCAGAATTCTTAGCGAAGAACATAGGAATAAGAAGAGCTTTCGGTGATTTCGTTTTGATTTCTGATGTCAACGCTATAATACCTATCGTATTTTATGACATTGTCGCAAGAAGGCACTTGAACAAAGGTATCGTTTACAGAGCAAATACACTTGAAGAGAATGGAACTGTTTCTCATGACGAATACGCGAAAACAGCTGAGAAATCTTTTATTTACGCACATAATAATGACGGGTACTATGAGAAATGCACTCACTTTTCCGGTTTTGTTATCTTAAGAGGAAAGAGCGAATACGATATTGAAGCTGGCTGCGACTCCATGTCTTTCACAATGGCGTCTAAAGAGCTGTGGTACGCGATATCAGGACTCAATGAGTATCCTTACAACGACAATTTGGATATGATTAGTTTCATGAAGTTCTTCAAGATCGTTCCTGGAATTCCTATCCACTTTTTCCCATTCCCGCTGTTTAAGTATCCAGTTCCTGAACTAGCGAACAAACCATTCATTGACATTAATCCAGATGAAATACAGAAACAATACCAATGCTCAGGAGATACAACAGCAGCGAAGAAATTCGGAGATTCAGCAAGATGGGGTCTGCCTAACACGAAACTGAAAATTTTTGTTAAATAATGTAATATAATTGTAGTAAATAGTTATATATGATCCGCATTTTACTGTACTTAACATAAAGATGTGCAAATGTTCTAACTTATGCATTTAATCATGTTCATGATTTGTCTATAAAACAGAATTTTTTATTTTTGTCATCATCATGATGATTATCAATCAAATCACATCATGTTAAACAAAAATATGCAATGTTGAATTTTGGATTTTAATTTGGAATTGTCAAGTAAGTTTTATATCAATAGTTTCTTATTTGAAACCAAGAAATAAAAAAAGTAGATTTGCATATTGAAACAATTTACATGAAGTTGAAAAATAATAAAAATTAAAGGTATTCTTCGCAACCGATTTCATTGTCGGACCATATCTGGATGCATACATCGACATCTGCTGTGCAATCGATGACGTAAGGGACTAAGAACCATGGCTCATCGACTTCGTTAACTTGGTAGATCCAAGATGTGACTTCCATGTTCTTGAAAGCCGCCTCGTGGAATGATTTTTCGTGGACATAGAGGTTCTTGATCTTCTCTGATGTCTTCTTCATGACGATCTGATGGTTGCCTGTGACGGATGTCTTTTCGTAGAGAATCCAAAGGTTTGTTGGCCTGTTCATTGTCAACTTCCACTGTGTCAAGAACTCAGAGCCTTTGTTGACCTTGTATTCGCATCCAGCCTTGAAGCTTGTCTTCATCACATAGTTGTATCTGCCAGTTGTTCTCAAGCAGCAGTAAATTCTGTTGAAGTGCTTCATGAAATCGTCGAATGCCATCATGAAGATTCCATCATCTTTATTAGAGATTCCGAGTCTCTGCCTTAGCTGATCTGTCCAGCGTGGATCAGAGTCGCACCATGGGCCTTTCCACTCTGTGTCGCCCCATGTGTTCCTCAGCTTGACGAACTGTGTGCCCTTGTACTCATAGATTCCGAGAATCGTGTATGCGTGACCGAGAACGATGCCTAGAGCATCCTTTTGTGTGTCACTTCCACCATTACTGCCAGCGCACAAGAAGTTGTGACCGGCTCTGAATCCGAAGATCTGGCGCCAGAGTGAGCCATCCTGGAACATCTTGCGTGTCTCAGGCAAATCGATTTCTATCTGGTAAGGGAAGAAGCCTGTAAGGTGATAAAGAGCGACGTGTGAGCATCCACCGTTGATCGCCGAGTAGCTTCCGAAATACTTAGCGTAAGCTTTCTCGACGATGGCTGGCCAGTATGACGCAGTCTTAGAGTCAGGGGAAGTGAACGAGCAGCGGTCTGGCCTGTTCTGATAGAATGGAACGAATGTGTCGACTGTGACTTTGTCGACTTTGCCAAACCTATGGAATGACACACATGAAATATATGCGTTGTTCT
This sequence comes from Trichomonas gallinae, assembly GCA_008369845.1. NCBI lineage: Eukaryota > Parabasalia > Trichomonadida > Trichomonadidae > Trichomonas > Trichomonas gallinae. The sequence goes on from MRSU01010131.1 coordinate 17,246, forward strand.
TTATTGGTTGCTCGAAGATTTGCTGGACGAGCTTTGGATCTTCAGCGAGCGCTGACATTGCAGCAACTAAGTAGCAGTCGCCGAGTCTTCCTTGTTGGAAATTAGTCTGGCTGATTTGGTCCATAATCTCAGGGAACTGATTCTCGAGCCTGTCGAAAACTGACTCGTTGAGCTTCTTCGCGACTTCTGGCGTTTCTGCTTTAGGCTGCTGCGGGTACCACGTTGGATCGGAGAACTTCTGCTTGCGCTGCATAAGAGATACCAAAAGTCTTGTGTACTGGCTCTGCTGCATGTTTGCGATGTTGGAAAGTGGAGTGTTTCCGAGATTCCTGCGAAGTCTTTCTTCTTCTTCACGTTTGATTCTGTCTTGTTCTGCTTTGAGTTTCTTGAGGGCTTCTTCTTCCTCTCTTCTCTTTCTCTCTTCTTCTTCCTGCCTCCTTCTTTCTTCTTCATCTTCTCGTCTTCGCCTTTCTTCTTCCTTTCTCTTTCTTTCGAGAGCCTGTTGACGTCTTCTCTCTCTGTCTTCCGCGTCTTTGATCTTCTTGAGCTCCTCTTCTTCTTGCTTCCTTCTCCTGTCTTCCTCGATTCTCTGCTGGATCATTTGCTGTCTCCTGATCTCCATCTCTTTACGTCTCTTGTATGCTTCGGCTTCCTTCTGTCTGATGTTCTCCTTGATCTGCTGCAGTTCGCGCTCAGCCTTGAGAAGATCGTCTCCCAAGAGTTGTTGTAAAGCCTGATCATTCTGCTGATCAAGTTGGTTCCTGTTCTGTATTCTCAAAGCTGCCTGGGACGCGAGATGTTCGTAATACAATCTCGCTGCCTGTTCGTCGGCGTCTTGCTTCTTAACAGCATCGTAAATCTCGAAAATTTGTCTTCTTTCGTCGGCAGACCAGTTTTGTTCTTCGAGTAAATAACCTAAGTTCTTTATCTTCTTCTTGTACTTGTCGTGCAAGAACTGCCTAACGAACATGAACTCTGACTCACAAACAGACGAAATTCTCGCCTTGTACATGTTAACTTGGTCGAACTGAGCCTGTGTAACAGAAATCATCTTTTTCTTGTATGCAATGAAATCTTTGTAGTCTGTAAGTTCTTCGACGATGATTTCGTTGTTGTCTGCTCCATCTATTGCGCCGATTCCTCTGATCACGTTTAGAGTATCCTCGAGAAGATTGTTTGGCGCGTATTGGAGAGAGAAGTTTGTCTTGTCATCTGACAAAGCCATCAGCAAAAGGTTGATGGCAGGAATAAAAGCCAAACTGACAATGACGCCGATATATCCGTACTGCGGGAAATCGCTGAAAATGATTGTGAACAAGCCCCATATAATGGGCAAGACCTCGTCTATAGCGAAAACAAGGTTCAACAATGGATGTGCGAGAAGTGTGTTGTCAGAATAATAACGAACTGGATAGAAAAGTGATGAATATGTCAACTCATTCGACTGGAAGAGCAAAATCAAAGTGAAAACGAAAGAAACGCCGAAGATGACAATGCAGATGACAGTCAGCGCCAAGAAAGGCTTGTCCATCTTGATGCCGAGGTAGATGATGTCTGCGAGCATCAAAAGACACATTACTATGATGCATATCAATGGTTTCCAGTTGAATTTTTCTTCTTTCTTCATTACTCCGTAAGCTAATGTACCGAAGAAGACGGCAACTGTGATGAAAATAGCTACGCATGGAGCAATCAAGACTTTCGCGAGAATTAAGTAAATTAAGCTTCCAATCGCGATTAATGCTGAAGGAATCAAAATGTAGAGTAATGATGTGAATGAATACAAGCATCTGCTTGAGTGTTCATAAGCAACACCAATAAGAGCGCTTGCGAAGAATCCGACGACTAATGCTGTGATTAAAGTGTTAATCCACTTCGTAACAGCACCAATGCCAACAGAGAAGCAAGCAAAGAGAATAATAGAGCATGCAAGTTGAAGGAAGCCTGAATTCGTAAGATTGTCTGAATCAATTGTAACTCTGAAGAAATATGCATAGAAAACTATGCCTGTGAGTAAACTTGCAAGGATTAATGACCAATATTCGCATCCTTTGATAACAAATGGAAGAATAATGATCAAAGGCGTTGAAATAATCCAAATGATTGAAAATACGAACAAAGAAATTTCAAAATTGAATGCTGATCCATCGCATATTGATGCACATGCTGATTTGAATGTGAGCATAACATCAAATGAAGAAACAATCATAATTCCAATTGAGCATAATAATGAAACGAAAATTGGAGAAAATGTTGCACGTAATGTTATTGTATTATAGAAGCATGGTACACCTGCTGATAAACCAATTGACAAAACTGATGCAACAACAAATAAAATAATTGTTGGGATATTTACGCGTCCTTCCAATTGGAACATTATTGCAAAGCCAGCACCAGCCAAACCAATGCATAAAGCAATGATTTCCAAAATTAATGTAAGATTTTGTTGGCTAATTGTGTTATAAACAAGTGAGAAGTCCGATTTCATTGTTAATACGCCATCAACAACAATAGCAACTAGCAAAACAATAACACTGATGCCTTCAAAAACGACTGTCTTTAAATCGACTTTTCTTTGACCGTGATTCATTAAAACGAGGTTGTCAATGATTTGTTCGCAACGAATCTGGTAGACATCATAGGCTCTGAAGCACCATAAATCGAAAATAAATTTCGCTAATGCAACAATTATCAAGAAAAAGAAGATTACGCCATGTCCAACAAACCAGTAGTTAACTGTGAATGTAACGATTACTGATTTGAGGATCAAAGCCAAGATTGCCAAAGAAATAGATAAAACATTAAAATGAGTCGTGATATAAACTATGAGTAAGAGGACATCGAGGCCAAAGAACATGATTGCTGTTGCATATGAAGCAACCTTTTCGTCTTTCTTCCAGAATAATGCAGCATAAACTATTGCGCAAGCGAGGCTGATTATAATATGGATGAAATAATCGTACCACTTGAAACGGTCATTTCCGTTGTATGCGGCTGAATTTTCTTGCTCGAAATTTCCAACTTCAAGAGAATGTACTTGTGTGATATCTTTTATCCTTCTTCTGCGAATGACAACGATTAGTGAGAATACTATGATAGGTGGCCAGGCAAAAAGATAGCCGCAACCCATCCAACTAAGAGATGGATATAAAAATACGTAAACAAAAGGTGTTACAATGATCGCGATGACGAGTATGCATAATACTAATTTCCACAAGAAGCCTAAATTATAGCCTTGCTTCGAATAATATTTGATTAATGCGAATAATCCGATGTATGCTGGTATTACTAACACGAAAATTAGACCAAAAATCGCAGGACTAAATTTTATGAACATTATTACGCCAAAAATTATTGGAAGTGCGTATGGAATAATATAGAAAATCATCCATAAAATCGAAACAATATCTCCTGGGAAGGATCTGGATTTGTGGGATAATAATAGTGAGAAAATTGTACTTAAATCGCTAAATGGACGCCAATGAACTATTTTGCTATTGATTAAAGTCCAAAAAATCAGTGATATTAAGAATGGTACTCCAAGTCCGAGTCCAACCTTCAACATTAAGGATGAATCAATGTCTGAAGCCCAGATCCCGGTCATTGAAATAAAATTTTTATTCTTAGCAAAAAAAAAAAATTCGATGACAAGTCGTAATATCAACTTCATCCAATAAATCAAAATATATATAGTATTCGTGTCAAGTTTATTGAATGGCCGAGATTAATTACGATCACTTTATATTTCACCGGAAAATTTTGAAGTCGCGGAATTATTGAAGGGTTTTACCCTCAAAAAGTGAGATATTTGTGCCCATAAATAAAATTTTACATGACAAATTAACTGTATGATCCAATTTACATCTTATCAAAATTATTTTTTACATGACATTTTTGATTAAAATTTATTTTACATGGCATTTTTAATTAAAATTTATAGAAGAAGGGTGCGTTTGAGGAAAATTTTAACCTTATCTCATATTAGCGAAACTCAAAACCGCATAAAGTGTTAATACATTTTGAAATAGTTGTTATTCTTTTCAATGCGAATTCAAAATTGAATGAAACCGCGAAAAGTGTCACAACTTATAAGTTATAACATATCATTAAATGGAGGCCAAATTTTATTATTTAAAGTTACAAAATGTTGAATAAATAGTTGAATAGACATACTCCTGTTTTAAAAATATGAAGCGGAATAATTTACTTTGATTGGAGATACTGAATTATTTCTGCGGATGAGATGCGCTTTGCTAATTCTATAATTGAAAAATAAAATGATGAATTATTTATAATAATGATAAACAAATGTGATTGATGAAATACTTTCATGTTGACATCGGCACCATATTCAATTAGAAATTGAACAATTTCAAGTTACTTCATTTCAACAGCAATTGATAGAAAAGTCTTTTATATAAATGAAAAACAAATGTGATTGATGAATTCCATATAATAATGATCAGCAAATGTGTAATGATGAATTCTTTATAATGAAAAACAAATGTAATTGATAAATTATTTATAATAAAGATAAACAAATGTAATTGATGAGTTTAACATTAGAATTATGAACAAAATTCGAATAATATTAATATCAAATCCATTTTCAATAAGGAAAAGCAAACTAGTTATATTTCCATAATAAAAACATTCTGCTATGTTTAATTTGCCCATAGATCCTTTCGTTTCGAGTAGTCAATCAAAGATATCGTTATGATGATATTTCAATGCAGCTACCAAGTGATCATCAATAATCTCAAAGCGATAACTGTTCCATAAATCGAATAGAATGTTCTTACACCCTCCTTCAGCTGCATAGATGGATGTTTCGTCTGAAATCGCAGCGCCTTTCAGCTTTAAGTATGAAAAACACTTCTCAGAACCTTTGCATGCAATATCAATCAATGATATTTCTTCTCCTGTTTCTTTATCCTTAACTTTGTGATTGATGTCAATTGATTAACTATCGAGTTCAATTATAATGTCATCAAGTTTATCCCAAGCAACTAAATATTCAATACTTTGAGTTGGAAAAATTTCTAGGATTGAAATCATAACAGCTGTAGTTAGATTTAATTGATTATTAAATTTTCCAATATGTTGAACAATTTTTTGGGAAAACATCCGAAAATATATTCAAGTAGTGATGAATTCGAATATTTCATATTTTAATAACTCATCGCATTGATTATTAGCAAAGCAAGATATGATATGCGCAATAGCCTGAAGCTGTTTTGGTATTATCAACTCACTGATGCTTTTCAATTTGAGCTCATCATATGCCTTCATTTAGCAAATGTGTTGCAACTTTTTCAGAGGAGTGGAGCGGTTTTCTGAAAAGATGCAACATATTTTTCATTCATGGTATTCACAAAATATTTTTCCGAAGGAAAAATTTTTGAATACCATGAATAAAAATTTTGTCACTTTAATTATAGTCGCAATACAAAAATTATAGGACATTCGATTATTTTCAATTCAAATTTCAAAGCAATTTAAAATGAAAATAATCATATAATCATATAACATTTTACGGCACTTTTGCGCCTGTAGAACTTCCAAAAACTGATAATTTACCAACATAAAACTCTTTGAATAGTTTACAATTTAGTAGATCGAGTCACTTATGCAGTGCTTGATTGTTTTATTGATAGTAACATTGCGAAAGATTACGCTGATGCCTCATTTCCACAACAGGTTGCGAGAGAAAACGCAGATATGACTCCTCGCTCTTGTTTTTTTGCATTAATAAAGATATTTTGCGAAGAGAATGATTTCTAATACTCAAAATATGTTTATTTAGTTCTTATTAAGATGATTGATCAATATTGAACATCTTCATAAAATACTCGATATTTTATAAATGTTATATTGGGAAAAGTGAAAAAATATGGATGTAGATGATATATCTCAGACGAATTTACGGATGAAAAAAAAATTAGCTTTTATTATATGCATAAGTACATACATGCTTATAAAATGATTTATCCGCTGATAATTTTTCATTTGGAAAAAAAAATCATCTGATGATGAAATTCGTCCGCAGATGATCATGTTTATGCTGATGAACAATGTTTATGACTAAATCCAGGATTTTTTCTCATTTAGAAAAACAAGTATAAGAATAGTGGATATCATTTTGAAAACAGAAAGCACTTTATTAATATTTAGTATTATTAATATTATTAACACCGAACCTCTTGGAGTAGTGCATGAAGTGAGTTCGATTTACAAATCTATATTCCCATTTTTTGTATTCTGCCTGCCAATCAAAAAATAGTTTATATCTTTTTTCGTGGTCATCTGGAAGTTTCCTGTTGTATGTCATATAAATTATGTCATCTAAGCAAGTTAATATTTCTGTAGCGTTTATATCTTTCCCATCATTATCTAGTATGCTCAAACTTGATATTGACATATAGATCAACCATAAATCAAGTGAACATGCTGCTGCCATCACAGGTGTGTCGGTATACCAATTACCCATAATAAGAATACCGCTTTCTCTGTGTAAGTATAGCATGTTGAAAGAAAACGATCCGCTGCTCGATAAAACTAGTTTTGCACTAGCAAATTCTTTAGCAAGAAATTCTAATTCATTACATGCTTGCCAAGGCAAAATATACCAGTTATATTGGGGATATGTTTTCTTTGTCAAACTAAAAACATCTTCAATGTTTTTAATATGGCCCCATTTTCCTGGAGTTTTGTTCCATATTATGTGATTCACAGGTTTGATTTTTTCTAAATCATACTTTTTGTAAATAACATCGTGAAGATGCCCCCAAGTTACGTGCATGCCATTGTGGAAGAAATTTGGTTTCACGATATATAATTCATTTGCGTGTACCCATTGATTCTCTAGATGATGCACTTTTGATAAATCATAGCCAAGGAATGCCATGTAATTTCTGGCTGTGTTAAATTCATATCTTATGAATATATCAGCACGCGCAGTAATTTCACACGGCACTTCAAGAATTGGACATAAAACATCTTGCAAAAAATGACCAAATGTATTATAGAAAGAAAATCCACAGACAATCAACCGATAATTCTCCAATGTGTGCTGTGTAGGAACTGGTGTGCCATCGTTTTTACGAGAGTCAGGAAAATCTGCTGGAACATAGCCTTTACCACTAACAATCACACCCCAATTTGACAATTCGCAGTTCTTGAAATGCTGAACACGTGCTTGCTCAAAAACAAGTAGTGAATATTCCAGTCCATGACCTTGATTACTAACATTGTTTGATTTCAGTACTCTATGCATATCATGGCCAACATTTAGCGTAATATTTTCTATCAGTTCAACGTCTTCGATCTCTCTTATATCAGAGTACATAATATTTGATGGAATGTCGAATTGTTTCCCTGAAATGTTGATTGGTTGAATAATTATGCATGATAATATCATAACAAGGAAGAGTTCCATGATTTTAAGTACTACATTAAAGTACTGCATTCCAAAATAAAATTATCTCGGCTCGAATTTTTTTTCGTTGAAAGTTTAGATTCTAGTGATAAGATAATGTTTGGCAAGTTAATACTTGGAGGCCAATCATGAAAGAGTTTTATATAGAAAATGAATCGGAAAAACCGTTATTAGAGTTCAATAATCTCAGAATATGATAAGCGATGCAAAATACGCATATTTTTTTATTTAATGTAAACAATTTTTGAAAGCTTTTGAATTGTTATTTCTTTCAATCGAGTTGGCTTTAGTAAGCTGTGCTCAAGAATTTGTGCTATTTGATATAATTTGTTGAGTCTACGATTATTTTAATTCAAATTTATTACATTCCGAACAATTTTGATAGAAATTAGAATCATTTTCAAAACAAAAAACAAACAGAATTGGCTGCATGTTGATGAATACAAATATCTGTAGTTTTGTCAATTTCAGTCAAAAAAGTTTTTTTGATAAATCAGAATGAAAAAACTTAGTTTGATGAATGATGAAGCATTGAAATCAAGAATTTTTTTGACAATTTTTCAGATCAGATTTTCAGGGGGAGAATCACTTTAGGTACTGGGTTTAATGATGCAGAATCACCATGGTACTGATATTAGATATGTCTGCTCGAGAATGAAGAAACTTTCAAATTTGACGTGTAAAGTCCTAATGTCGATGTCAAATTTGATGTTTTACGTGACAAAAATCTGACTTCGGTCTATTTCATCTTCAATTATTGATAGTTCTAGAAAGCTGGCACAATACATAGTGAAAGCTAAGCTATAACTTTAAGTGATGATGATATTACGATTAAAATGAAATTTCAATGTTATATTTGATGCTCTCGAAGTGATTGATAATATTTTCTGGTATGTGAATTTAGAAATAGAATAATTTAACTAAAAATACAAACAAGATTTTATTTCATTCTCAAAGAAGGAAGTGCGCTTTTGATAGTCTGGAAATAAGGGAATTTCAAGCACTCTGAGGCTGTTGGCCTTTCTTTTGGATTAAATTTAAATATTGCTGTTAATAAATCGATTAACAGCGGTTCTGTATTAGGTGGGAATTTCAACGTTAGATCAGTTGTCCTCTCTGCTGCAGGCCAAGGCAAAGGATGCTCAAATGAATCGGCTTCTTCTTGTGTTGGATTGCCAATAATGTTGATAATTTTAACAACCTGATCGTTATTGTCTTCGCCTGGGAAGATAACTTCGCCACTTAGTAGCATTTGTGCAATAACACAACCAGCAGACCAAATATCGATTGAAAAGTCGTAATATTGACAGCCAAGCAGGACTTCTGGTGCTCGATAAAACCTAGATCCTATATCAGCTGTTGATTTGTCACCTTCTTTGATTATTTTTGCGCTACCAAAATCACATAGCTTCAATGAATGTGCTTTGGGGTCGATAAGTATATTATCAGGCTTTAAATCGCGATGGCATATGCCTAAGCTGTGTATATATTCGAGACCTTTGAACAATTGCTGTGCGTAAAATTTTATCGATTGTTTTATCATTGGTTTTTTGTTTGTTTTGCATTGAGTCAAGAATTTACCCAACGATGAAGGCATGTAGTCCATAACTATGTATTGGAAAACTTCTCCTTCCCCTGCTTTCTTTCGATATACTGATTTTAATTTTATGCAATTAGGATGATCTATTTTTTTCATGATGTCAGCCTCTCTATTTTGGAACTTAGGGTCTATTTTGATGGTTTTGATTGCAATCATCTGCCCATCTTGGTCTAGTGCAGAAATTACAGTTCCAAAAGCTCCCTGACCCATCTGCATGAGAGGTTTATATGTGAAATGCTTTTTCCCACCTATAGTAGTGGGCCTGGCGTGAATAAGACGACCCTGATTACCAAGCAAAGGCAAGGTCTTCAGTGCCATCTTTTTTTAAAATGATTTTTATCGTCTTTCTAAAATTTTGTAAAGTTTTACGGGTGTGAAAGCAATTTAACAAGTTTGCAGAATTTTGATATATACAATATTATATGAATATTGTTTTAGAAATTTTTGAATAGAAAATAATCGTATTTCTGAAAATTTGTTATATTAATACGGGCGTGGAAGCATTGTTGCAGAATTTTGAATTTTACAATATTATATGAATTTTGATTTTGAAATATTCTTTTTTGAATTTAATTTAATCGTATTTCTGAAATTTTGATTTGAATCCGATTTTTTGTTGTTATTCGCAGTTATAAATTAATTGCAGCAATAAAATCGATTTTCGCCAAGAATCTGTATTTTGGGTATAAATCTCATCATAATCATATTAAGCTCACGATGTTGTATTGTTATCGTTTGACTGGTCGACCAATAAACCAGAAAAAACGAATTCGAAAAATTTATTTTCTCTAGCTTAAACATCCTTTTAGATATATCTATTTCATGCCATAAACAATCTAAATTTCGATTATTTCACTAGCCTTTATGAAAGATTTATTGCGAATAGAATTATTAATCAATGTTATAGTCTAAATTCTATTATGTATCACTTGCTTTGTAGAAATATATGCATTAGATTTGAAAATGACAGATTTACTTAAAGATTTTTATAATCTAATTTCACAGTAAGTTATTTTATAAATCATAAACCATGCACTTTCGACATATCATCCAGCTCAGCAGCTGCAAGAGCTGTAGCTGTCTGAATGTCACCACCACCAACTAATAATCTTAATGCTTGTCCTCTAGAAGCAGGCTGTATCACAGAACCCATTGATTCTACGATGACATCGCAAGACTCTTTGATCATTGGCTTGGCATCCTTGTAGAACAAAACTAATGTCTGGAAAAGTGGAATAAAGTTTGTAACAATCATTGGCAACTTAGAGTAAAGATAGGAAGGTGCGTCAACATTTTCTCCGCCATCTGCTATCACTTTGAGCAAGATCTGGCCGTTCTCGAATGTTGGGTACTTGAGGAAGAACTTTTCTATGCGCTCCAAGTAATCGAAGAACATCTGATCTTTAGTTCTCTTTCCAGCATCAGAAAGGATTCTGTATGTCTCTCTCACTGCCTCTGTGACTTCATATGAGCAGTAAGGAGAAGACAACAAACTCTCGAAAATCTTTCCGACTCTAAGAGAAAGCTGTGGGAATAAATAAACAGCCATTGTAAACTGAGGTGAAGTGAGTTTCGCGATGAAGTTGTTCACGAAGCCGCTGAAGAATGGAACAGGAATCTGATCGCAATTTGCAGACACTAGAATCCTTGAAAGGAGTAAAATAACTGCTTGCGCTGTTCTGAAGTTTTGGTTGAAGTTCTCGTAGTTGTTGTAGACATGAATTGCGAGCGCAGAAACAAGCTGGAAGGCTTTCGGAGCTGATGTTGGCAAAAGGAATAATGCTAATGCTCGCAAACCATTTGCTCTCAACGAAGGAAGTCCGTGTGTCATGATTGCTTCAAAGTTCTGCTGAGCCAAGCATGGGAATGTTTCGCCTTTCATGTTCGAAAGAGCTGAAGCAATAAGAAGCCAAGTGTACATAGATGTTGTGCCGAATCCTACTGCGAGAATTACAGCGCGATAGATATTGTCTGATGATGGAACAGTTGGAAGGATGACTGTTATCAAGTTAGTCAACTCGAAAAGCATGGAAGCTGTGATGTCAACTAAAATATCAGGCAATCTATTGTTGGCTTGAACTAATATTGTCTGGAAAAGTGCAGTCTTTCTTTGCGCCTTGATACATGTGAGAGCTGTTGCTACGAATCTAAGGAAGACAATCTTCTTCCTGCACGATGTCAGTTCGACGTAGATCGGAAGTGTTCTAGTGATCAAAACTGCGAGTTGGTCAGCATCAATCAAAATATTGTTCATCAGCGGCAAAACCTTCAAAAGTCTGTGTGCTCTGTACTCTTCAATGTCTATTACATACTGAACGAAGAAGTTTGGATCGACTTTGATCAATGCCATTATTGATTCATTGTTTTCAGCCTTCAAAATCAACTCTGGGGCAATCTTTTCGCCAATCTTTTCCTCGCAGAGTTCGATTAATGGCTGTGGGAACTCTTTGATTTGTTTCTTTGGTATTTGTATGACCAATGGGAATATTTTGTCATCAAGGCATAACTGTTTGTGCTGAAGTAATTCATCTAAATTGATATTGAACTCTTGGCGCAGTGAATAATCAATGATAGCCTTCATAGTCTTAACGTGCTCATTCTGCAAAGCGAGATTGTACATTTTATCGAAGATCTCGTTGGAAACTTTGATTCTTCCTGAGCTGCACAAGCTTTCAATCAAAGCCAAGTCTTCTATGAACTCGCCTCTCTTAACGTTCGGTTGTATTGATGCGATCTTGAGTTTGTCTGTGACAGGCTTGAATTCGAAAGGCTCCGGTGGTGGAGGAGGAGCAGCGAAGAATGAGACATCGATCTTAGCGAACGTGTCTGGGTTTTCTTCGATGAATTTCGGAACAAATTCGAGATCGAAAATTGTGTTGTAGACAATGACGAAGTCCCAGTGTTGTCTGTCCAATCTTGCGAGCACCTGTTCGTCGAGTTTGATCCTATCGTACTTAGACAAAAGCTTGTACGTGCATGCGTCCATCTCTGGGTCCCCAACTGGCCAAACGTCGAGTGGTGTTGTCTGGAAGTAGTTCAGAACTCTCGTTGAGAATGGCTCGCCAATATCGCACGCGTATTGAAGAAGAGCTGGCGCGTGTTCGTCCTTGATTTCTTTGATGAGTGATGAGCCCATGACATGGACGAGCTTGAAGAGAATCTTGCAAGCTTCGACTGACTCAAGTTGGCCAAGCAATTTGTTGACGCCTGCCATAGCTATTTCGTGGTCGTTTTGGTCGACGATGATGAAAGCCAAGAAAATTAATTCTGGGGCAGTGCCTACAGTCGAAAGGTACTTCTGGAGCATCTCGTTGACGACAGGGGGAAGAGGCTTGGGGCAGTTTGTGAAGAGTTTCACGCAGGAAGCGGAAACTTCATCCTTTGATGTAGCTTTGAAAGTTTCGAGGCCGAGATTCCACAAGTGGTCATAATATGGGCTTGTTGTTGATATGAGTGTCCTTGCAGCATCCAAAGCGTAATGGCCTAAAATTGGGACAAGGTAGAAAGAATCCCAGAATAATGTGTCTGTGTCAACTAACAAAGCTCTTGGGATGGAATAAAGGAATGAGAAGCAGTTCATAACTGGTTCCATAACTGTAACATGGTCAAATGATGGATTTGCAACGATATCAGTATCGAGAGTTTCAACAAAATTTCCTGGTGGCATTGGAACATCGTAGTGGTTCTGTGGGTAATCCATCTTCCTGTGTGAAAAAGACTGATACTGCTTGGCAATGAATTCGAATGAGAAATCGCGAAGTTCATCAGGCATGTGATCGATCGGAATGTGGCTGAGGAAGTCGTAAGCATTGGATAAAAGGGTGATGTTATCGTATTCAAGGATTGATTCGTAAGCGATGTCAACAAATTGCTGGAAAGCTGAGGTGCGGAAGAGTTTTGACAAACAAGCGAGAAGTCTGAACCTCCTCTGAGAAACAGCATCAGACAACCAGTCACTCTTGAAAATTCTAGAAAGAAGATCGTTGATGTTTGAGTATGATGCGACTTTGATAATTGAATCAATAGCAGAGTTAAACAATCTGTCTGTTGTTGATAACGCGTACTCCAAAAGACGATCAAAAACAAGATCTTGATATGTTGGCATCTGTTTCATGACAATTGACAATGGAATCCTGTCTATCATCTTGCAGACTGTTTCATCATGAACCCAGTTCTTGTTCTTCTTGCGAAGAATGAAATCGAGTAATTCGATATGTATCGTTTTCTTGCAGCGCTTGAGAAGTTCAGTAATGCAGGTACCAAATGCGTCGACAAATGTGCAGTAAAGATCGTTTTCTGACTCTTTGTAAGGAATGAAAAATTCTGCAACTTGATCAGCATCGACATTGTCAATATTGAACTTGTCGAGGAAGTATGTAACAGCAGCATTGAGCTTTGCACCCTTCAAAGAGTCTGCATCGCCTGCTTCGAGTTTAATTTCAGAAATTGGCGTTGGAAGATTGAGTAATTTAGCTTTGAACGGTATAGAAAGATTTTCTGGGATTGTGGTATAAATTCTTGTATGAATAGCTTGGTGAAGATCAGTTCCGCGTGATTTTTTGAGGAAAATATTTGCGATTTTGCAAGAATATTCGAAAAGGCTGAGCTGTGGTTTCGGTCTCATGAAAATCTTGATTGCATTTGAAAGGAAGAGCTCATGATTCTCAACACCCATGATATCATATATTTCATCATCAGCGAGAAGGAATGGGCCCAACCAGACTATTGCATCTTCAAGGTTGTTTCCAGCACAGAAGGAAAGGCAATCTTTTGTAAGCTGTTCTTTGTTTAATTGAATAAGTAGAAATACAGAGTTCGCAAAAGCGTAATTTGGCTTTCTTCCACACGAAACTAAGATGGATCTGAGAATATTTTGATGGAATTCAACCGGTAGAACTTTCATCAGTGGAATAATTTGAGGTAAGTGTTGAATGTAGTCTGAAACATCGACACCAAAGTGGTGAACAACTGGAACCATCGAAACAAACTCCGTAATACGTACTGGAGAAACGAATCTCGATAAATATACGAACATATTAATAATTGCTACCGACATTTTAGGTGAAACGGGTAATTGAGACGTTGCATGACCGAAAGCTCGGATAAATAGAAGAGGAGAGAATGGTGCAACGCATAAAAGCAATGCACCAAGAGTTGAATATGCATTAACGCGAACTGTGGCATCTGAGTTCTCAGTATACCCAAGTATTGTTGAAATGACGGTTGATAAGCATATATGCGGATTTACTCGTGTAAATGAATTTAACCATTGAAATGAAACGTTCTTTCTGAACCTTGTAAGGGTTATGATAAGTGTCTGGTTGTCATCATTGCGCAGTCCATTAAGATTTTTATACAAAATTCCAAAATTATCATCGATTTCAGCAATGACAGGCAGGGCAGCACTCATCGTGAAATTTTATAAAAATCACTCGGCCTTGATTTGCTGTATTTATACTCTATACTATCAATTTTTCGCTTAATTTTCATTTAAAATCACAATTAAATCTGAAAATAACGAAAAATGATAAAATTTCAGAATTTACAAAGGATAATGGTATATTTTGGGATTAAATGAAATATTTTTTCTAAAAATGCAATTATATCTATTATTCATTTTTTGGATTTTCTAAAAATCTATATCTAAATCCACAATTTTTATAATATTTATCTAAAAATTTTCATTTTTTTAATTTGCAAGTTTCGAAATCTCAACAAATAAACAGTCAACAGGCCTTGATATTAAGCCAATAGCATTTTTATCTGATGCTCAAATAGAATGATTATGCACAATTGAAAATTTCTTCATTTTGAAGAATTATTTGATTAAGTTTCGCTCTAAAATTCAAAAATGTCTAAAAATTCAACTAGAAATACATTCACTATCTAAAATATAATCAAATTCCTTATTACATTTTAATCAATTATTGCATTTTGGATTTAAAAATATTATCTTTATAAATTACTTAGATGATTCATTCCAAATATCAGATATCAGCTCAAAGGTTGCTGTTCAGCAGTTATAAACCACATTTACTACTCAATTTATTTTTATCAGCGTAATTTTGAGGTATTAAAGAGTTTTAGCCTGTAAGCTCCCGTTCTTATACAAACATTATGGCCTTATGTCTCTGATAAATACTTAGTAATTCACATTAAAAATATTTTCATAAATAGGGGTCATTATCATACCGTTATAACATTGTAAATGGCTTATCTTAAGTGAACGGAGGTGTTTGAACATAACATTGGCCTGCTTTCTTTAACATTAAATCAAGAATGTATTAAATTTCAACGTGAGTGGTCATCTTTTCGTGTATAATATAAACAAAGTCATCACACACTAGATCTCTTTCGGCTGATAACCTATAGGAAGCATATCAGGAAGGACATATATAGGAGAGCAAAAATAAAAAATAAAATTTGAATACTTGTAAATTTTTTTTTTACTTCATATTTTATTTTTATGTTCACATTACTTCTTTTACATGCATATTCAGAGCTGAAAGTTTCGAATATCAACGTGGTCATGCCATTCAAGCTACCGAACCATGACCCACCGGCATACAACATTACAGCCTACCATTCCCGTGTTACGTGGTCAATTTCCAATGATAAATTAGTAAAAATTCGTCCAAACCCAGTAAGGAATGGCGAAAGTTCAGTTGAAATACAAGTACTATACGAAGGCAAGACAAGTGAGAACGTCCTCCTTGTAGCGTCTTCGAGAGATGGTGAAGTAACGATCAACATCATCATTGATGAGGTCAAAAGCGTCCGCATCGAGACAAACATCCAAGTCCTTTATGCAAATATTTCCTTCGATGAGTATAATCTCAGAGGTTATGATAAATCCGGAAATACATTCTCAACACTCGACAATTATGATGTCGAATGGAAGTATAATACAACCGAGGTCAGACGTGCCAACATTACTGAAACTGACCTTGTCCTTCCAGACGGCCGCGATCCACCACAATCTCAGATTATCATTCAGGGTCTCCTCGCCGGACACTCACTCCTCGGCGCTGTCCTCGAGGGTGGTGTTGTTGCCGATGATATTAAGCTCCTCATTGTCGATCCAATTTATTTGCTTCCTAAGGAGAAGACACTTCTTCCGAATGTTGACTTCGAGCTCACATTGTGCAGGAAGCATGCTTCAGTTTTGCCATCCGAAGAATGCGACAGGATCTTCTTACCAAAAGAAAAATACACTTTCTCTTCCAACGACGAACGCATCGGTACAGTCAACAACCGTGGCATCATCCATTCTGTCTCTGTCGGTCTCACACAGATTCAGGTCACAGATACACGCTTCCACTTCAATAAAGGTTTCATGACCCTTAAGGTTGTTAATCCAGCCAGAATTATGATCCCAGAACAATGGATTATCATCGGTGATACCCCATCAACAAAAGATGCCGTCTTCTACGATGCGGTTGGTAATGTTTTAGAAAAACCAGGTCATATCGACTGGCAGCTTTCAGAAGAGTACAAGCAGCTCGGCGATCACTACGTTACAGCAACAGCTTTCTCTACATCTACAAGATTCCTCGTTCACGTTTACGAGAGACCAAGATTTGATCCAAACACAGTCGTCCTCCCAGTCCACCACAACGGTTACTACCCGAACCTTCTCTACGGAAGTGGCGAATTCGAATGGGCTTCAACGAACCCAGACATTCTCACTCTCGAGAGAAAGAGCGATCGCAGGCACAGAGTTATTACAACAAAGACCGGCAAAGTGCAGGTTGTCGCTCACGATAAGCGCCTCAACGTCGATGCCATCCTTGATGTTAGCGTTGAGAAGATGATCAACCCAAGATTTATCTTCGAAAGAACAGAATTCATCCCAGACGAAGAAATCGAATACAGGTTCGAGGTACAGTCTGAGAGCGGCAAGGAGTTCACATACATGGACCCATACACAGTTATTTCTCAAAATGATACAGTCGTCCGCTCCAACAATCTCAAACTTACATCAGCAGGCGCAGGCTTCACAAACGTCGACTGCAGACTCACTGATTACGAGCAGTCCGTTTTAATTGGTGTTTACTACCCACTCACAGTCAACTCAATTGTTACATTCACCACTACAATTCAGGAAGAAACACCAGACATTGGCCGTAGGAATGGTCCACAGACATGGCCAGGAGCAGAGGCACCAACATCAGTTCTTAAGTGCGGCGGAGTTAACGTTCAATTAATAGATGGCACATTGCTTAAGCTTAGCAACTCATACAAGGGTACTTGCACACTCTTTGTCACCAACAAGAGGACACAACTTAATCCTAAACCAAGACCAGATCAGGTTGACTTCCAGGTCTCTGCATTGAAGATTGCCTCACTTGCTATTTCTGTTACAGATAAGTTGTCCAAGAATGACCCAGAAAGCGGTCTTGTTAAATCTGATTATGATCCAACTTCAGAAATCTTCGCTTTACAGAATGGACATGTTAAAATCCCAGCTATCCACAAGCCAACAGTCGCAGTTTTTGCATACGACGAGAATAGAGAATTAATTGGTCCATACACCCACAAACATATGAAGATTATGACAAGCGAAGATCAAGAATACGATCCATACCAGTTCCTCGAGAAGATAACAAGATTCACAGTCATTCCTCCACCAGCGCTTTTCGTCCAGAAGACATCAATCACTGTTGAGCCAGTACCAGGTATCGAAGTTTCAGGCCTTGACGAGAAGGATATGATCTTCGTTAACAAGAACTCCAAGACAGGCGCCATCCTCACAGTCACTGGTGGCACAGGCCATTACGTTATTGACGGCAAGGACGCCACAATCGATGGTGACAAGCTCACAATCATGCCAAGCACAGAACTCGAGCGCGACATCATTATCAAGGACAAGTACATCGATGAGTACACGAAGATAATCCACGCCAACACAGAAGTCCCAGAGAGACTTGTTATCCTCGGCCCAAGTGTCGCCATCGTCAGGACAACAGTCCAGTTCAAGCACGAAGTCTGGAGCACATTCGGCCACAAGTTATCTACAGAAGGCGAAGAGTTCACAACAAAGACATCTGGACTCGAGAAGATTCCAGGTACAAGCGACGAATGGTCCATCACACCACAGGAGGAGGGCAGAGTTTGGATCATTGTCGAAGGCATGGGCTTATACGCCTCCAGGCCACTTGAAGTCCTCAACCAGATCAAGTTCGAACCAGACAACGTCATCCTCTACCCAGGTGAAACATTCGTTCCTCAGCTCATCGGTGGTGGTGTTGGCGACAAGATTATCTATGCATCCACAAATGATTCATGCGCAAACATGAACAAGGGCATCCTCGGTGCTATTAATCCAGGCAGGTGCAAGATCACAGCCATCATCAAGGACAAGCCATTCCTCGGCGTCGCTAACCTCACTGTCAGAGTCCTCGAGATCAGAGGCATCAGAATCGAGAGATTCCCAGAGACACCATACGTCGACTCAATCATCCATCTCAAGCCAGTCCTTGAGACAGACATCGGCGACCAGGCACCACGTGTCGTCTCATGGAATGTCATCGGCAGCAACCAGTGGGAGAAGCTCTATGATAACAGCGTCATCATCAGAGCTGACAGACACGGCTTCGTCAACGCCACAATCTCCTGCCACGGATTCAACAGCACAGCAGATATTTATGTTGATCCTAAGCTCGAGCTCACAACGCCAAACAAGATCTCACTCCCAGTTGGCATCAGATACAACATTTCTGTCAACAACGAGTTCAAGGTCGACGATCACGGCATCCCGAAGCACAACAAGACAGCAGTCGAGTTCAAGTCCATGTGCAGCGACTCCAGCCTCAAGGTCATGCCAAATGGTACAATCTTCTCCGACAAGCCAGGCCGCTACATCGTCGCAGCTCAGTACAAGAGCCAGTGGGTTGTCACACAGGTCACTGTCTCCGGCCCAGCAGAGCTTTATCTACAGAGCGATGCTGCTTCAGTCAAGCCAATCCCACTCGACATCAATGGCCAGGAGTACACAACATACGAAGGCGCCAAGGTCACCTTCAACATCACGAATGAGGCTATCGTCAACAACGGCAGATACGCATTCTCCGTTGACGATCCAGTCTACGTCAATTTCGATGTCGCTAACCACGTCTTCATGGTTAGCAACACTACAATGGTCTCTCACACAAGCATGTTCCCAACAGCACCAGTTGTCATAAAGGGCGTCACAACAGAATTCAAGTGCGCTGCCAAGAGACCAAAGTGGACATCATCCAACAGACAGGTTGCTCCAATCACAGATACAGGCATTGTTAAGGCCAACCGCCGCGGCCGCGCAATGATCCACTGCAGCCCAGATATTTCCACACCAATCACAGTCATCGAGCTCAACCAGATCTCATTGATTGAGCGCGACCCAATGAAGATGTACTCTATTGATGCAATCTACTCTGGTGGCATCTCATCACAGAGCGGACTCGACATCAGCTACCCATCCGACTTGCAGCTCACATGCGAATGGAACGCAGAGAACTGCGGTAAGGTCATTGCTGTCTCTGGAAACAACTTATCTAAGGCACACTGTAAGATCGAGTTGTTCCAGCGCAGAACATGCCCATCCGTCATCCAGCTCACAGCTAACGTCAGCTCACGTCTCGCAGGTATTGATATTAGAACACGTAAACTTATCAACTACCAGAGTGACGTTTGGGGTGTTCCATCATACATCAACATTACACTTACAGACAAGGATAACACAGCATTCATCCCAATCAAACCACGCAAGGATGATATCATCGTAGAGAAACCACCAGGCCTCAACCTCGAGTTCCCTGAGGAAGGTGGCCTTAAGATCATTAAGACTAAGTACTTCGCTAAAGAATCAGACAGTATATTCTTAGAATACACAGGAGAAGGACCAGCTAAGGGCGAGCGCGTCCAGATTGATGTTAATAAGGGCGACTACTGGAGCAACTCGCTTAACGCAAGAAGTGGCTGGGCCGAAAAGTTCTTATTCATCTTCTCCATAATATTCACTGTTGCATGCGCCCTTTATTCTGCATATATGCTCGGACAGAGCGGAAATCTCCCTCCTCTATCACCATATAGGCAAAAACAAGATTAATTTAATTTAAATTTTATTTTCATTTATTTTCAAATTTTTGTTTTTTCAATGTTATAGTAAAACAAAATATAGTATGACATAGTTAAAATAAGTGATAACAAGCAGTTCAGCAAATATTTTTACATGACAGATTGTCATATTTATGGGATATTTGTATATTTTACATGTCAAGTATTATCACTTTTCGTCAAAATGCCTTTTCTTGAGGCTTTTCCACCAACATTGTTAGCAAAAAGTGAAACTAAACTAAACAGAGTTTATTATGTTTAAAAAATTCAGCAAATGTGAAAAAGTAATCATGATATAGAAAAACACATGTTCAGATACTTTTATTCAATTTTTTCAATTCCGAAATTTCTCAATTCTTTCAATTTTATTTTTTTTGTTCAACTGATGCCTCGAAGGAGTACTCAAAAGTCTTCTTATATTGTTGAGCTTAACACCAAGGGGATGATTATTAATGCATTTAAACTTGATGATAAAGGCATGTTGATGATACCAAAAATTGCAAAAGCTGCTATTTCAAAAAGACAGCATTATGTGGAACGACTACCACAAACCAATATCGAACCATCATGCGCACTAGAATGCAGCTTAGAACCTATCAATTTACCAAACATTGAGCCAAACATTGAAAAAGAAGTAAAGTTTCCTGCCAAGGTATTAACGATCACTATAAATGATTGTATTGGTGCAACACAAATTATTGATTACACTTAACTTTTCATTGAGGAAACACTATATATGGAACGTAATTTTCTATCAATCAATCAAGATGTGAACGTGCGCGTATAAATGAGCATTCAAAATAACCTTAAACATCCGAATCAGAGATTTTGTTTATAATATTCCATTTCTTTGCATTATTAATAAAATATTATTGTTTTTTAAATATAATCGTGTCTGTAATGGTTTGATATTATTTACCTATAGCTTTTTTTTTGGTTACAATTCAACTTCTTCTAAAACTTTATCTTACCTATAAAAAATTTCTTTAAACCATCATAAGTATTCAGAATGGAACAAATAGGTATATACAATGCTTTATCTATATATAACAAGACCAAAACACATAAGTTCATCAGTATAAATTTAGCATATATGGGAATAATATATAGGGTGTCCAGTAAATATTTTTCACCCTCAATATTCGATATTTTTTTAAAACATATATGTATAGATTCAATGTCTGATTCCTAATTAAATGCCAAAGATTCGAGGAAAATTGTTCAATATTGAAGAAAAAAAGGGTGAAGACTGATTATTGGACACCCTATATCTAAAAATTTCGTCTGTGTATAATAACATAATTCACATTTTGATGTAAATTATATAACATATACATTGCTTTGCTAAAGTATAGGAAGCAAAATAGGGCACAAAACCAATATTTATAAGATGTGGATGGCAGAAATCAGTTTTGTTGGCATATGTCAAATTTAAGGTTCCCGGATCCGATTGTCATTTGTCATGGAAGATGCAGACCTGATTCCTATTATATACTATTCTTGTTTATTCGGAATTGGTGGACTCTGCATGGCGATAATCCTCATTGGTGCAGTATTTTATCCAAACAGATTGTATGCAATTGGATTTACATGTAAATGCTTCTACTGCTTGTGTTTGGATAAATACGCTCAAATAGTCGAGTATTACAGGACTAATAATAATGGAAAGTTGAAAATGGATCTTTCATGCAGAAGATATTGTTCTAGTTGCCCAGCATTTTTTTGTTCTGTTATTTCCATTTGTTTTTATATATTTTTCATGCCGGTGTATGTATTTTGCTTTTTCTTTAAAGACTGCTCATCTGATCCAGAACTCGAAAAGAGAGTTAAAAGAAAACGAGAAACTCATCATGATGAAATCAATGCACCTATACTAGTAGATAAAGATTTTAACAAAGATGTCCAAAATTCTAATCAAATTCAATATCTTCCTCCAGATTCTCCATATTCCCAAAGCATGGTTGTACAGACAATACCAGATGCCAGTACCTATGATCAATTCCAAAAACAAGAAGAATATAATCCATATGTCTAGATTTGATATAAATTATCCATAATATTGTTATATATTATGATCACCTACATTTCGTCCTAAAAACAAACACCCAATAAATGAAAAATACAAAAATAATATCGTTTTTATATTTTTTTTGTAATTTATCAGAGAAATATGGTAGTATTATAATCCAGAAAGCATGGATTTTATTATATTATCAATACAAAAGAATAAAGAAATAAAAATGAAAATTTATAATATTTAGATTATTTTAGATAGATATATAGTGTAATATTATAATCCCGAAAGTATAGATTTTATTATATTACCAAAACAGAAGAACAAAGAAAAATGAATTAAAATTAGAGTTCTTGAATAACTGCACTTAATGATGTCGCATGGTTGATAATGTGTGTGACAGCGATCATTATATTCTCAGGAATGATCTTAAACTCTTTCCTGTTGATGTCGTGGAAGAAATGCTGCAGATAAGAAGCGAATGAGTGAATATTTGGAATTCCAGACGTCAGCAAAACAAAATTCAGGATAGGAGTCATATCATCAGCCTGCGGCATTCCACCGATCGACAGAACGAAGATTGTCGTGATCAGCTCTATAGCTGTCGCAATGTGGGATCCAGCTTCGACTGGCAGCTCAATGTTTGCAGCGTTCATCAGTTCCTGGTGAACGTAAACGAAGAAGTTCTTACCGTTCATTATCTCTCTGATCTTCTTTGGAGAAGGAGCGACGCAGATCTGCTCTATGACCTTCTCGTTGTTCATCACGTTGTACAAAACATTGTCGTCGTGTTCGAATTCTGGGTGGATCTTCTTGAACTCAGACAGAGGCATGTGCTGCATCATCCACGTGTGGAAATGCTGCGCTACACCCTCTGAGAAAGCGCGCGAAGATTGGCCGAGGAACTGGACGATTTTGTCTTCAACGTTGCCCAGAAAAACTTTGAATAATTCTTTGTCCATTAAGAAACTCTGCCTCTTCTCTTTGAATTCTGGTTTAATGTCAGGATATGCCGAGAAGAAGCTGTCGAGCAAGTTGGAGTACATGACAGGAAGGAGCTGGCTGCCTTGCGTCTTCAATGATTCTATTTCGTGTACAATATTTTCAATCATCAAAGTGATTTGGGTAATTTGATTGACTGAACGAGCGATGAAGACTCTGTGGCGGCTGATTTCATCTGATAAGGCCTCCATGATGTTAGGAATATCATGAGGAGGAACTTCCATCATCTTTCTGATGATATTATTCAAATATGTATTTTTCATGAAATCTGATGAAAGTTGGGCGACTCTACGGTGATACTCAAGGAAATTAGAAATTTCTGTTGGCGCATTCCTGTCAATTCCAGCAAATCTCAAAAATTCGAAAAGTGCTGTGGCTGCTGCATTTATTGGTGTCGGTGGTGCTGTTTGAAGCTTGATTGGCGGTGAGTCGTGTGTATTTGTGACATATGCTCTGATATCTAATGTATCGAATCTGAAATAATCCAATGGAAGGTTTTTGCCTTGAATTGTAAGTTTAGATGCAATAACAGATGCCATTTGCAATGAATTTGGAACACTCTTGGAGCTTCTTATTGCTAATGCGATCATGTATATATCTGGAGCTGAGAAAAGGAGGTCAATGGACTTTTCTTCCAGCAAGGGAAGGATATCACCGAATTTTATGCCGATATCTGTAGTTGTTGGTGTTGCAATTTCTGTCAACAGCTGACTGAATGGCAAACTGGCAAGTTTCTCATGGTTTACCTTAGTGTAACGCAATTTAGCCTGTGCTGGATGCATAATAAGCCTGAAGATTTGTGCAAGAACTTGCATTGCGCGGGATGAGCCTGCAGCGTCAAGAATAAAGTTGTATGTTGGTGGGAAGAGAGAATATGTCTTGGGGAATGAAATAGCTGGCGCTAAAACGCAATCGATGAATAAAATTTCGTATCTGCGGAGTTTTTGTTCTTCTGTTTCTGCAGTTTCACCAAAACTCTTAATGAGAATACTGACTTCTGGTGGGAATAACATAATGTTGTCGTTCATGTTTTTGATCATCATTTCTGCGTATTTAATGAGGTTGTTGAATAATTCTGTTTGATTGTTGCTGCGAAGAGGTGTCGTTATATTTTCGTCCTTTGCAAGTTCCATCAAAGGGCCGCTTAACGAAGGTTCTAAGAATTTAGAAATCGAAGATTTGAAAATGAAGTTTTTGTAGCAGTCGTACAACCAGTGGGATCTGAAGTTATCGAATGTTGAAGGAGGAAGATTATTAGCGACATGAGACAAAAAGTTAATATAAGCTTTGACGAAGTCATCTGTCCAGCAATATCCGAAAAGCGAAGGTAATGTGGAGCTTGCGAAGAATGATAAAGGCTCGAAAAATTCAGGTATGAAAGATTTTGCTTCCATTAATGAAGCAGAATCAACAGAAGACAAGCAATCAGGCAATTTATCCAAGCCTCTAATTATGGCATTAAGAAATTGCGTGGCATCATTCTTCAAAGATCCAAGAACTTTAATGTCATTAATTGAGTTTGCGGGATTTAGTTCAATAGTGTTGATGAAAGATAATTTGGAGTCGTTGAGTGAAGTAGAAGGTGTAATTCTAAGGTAGTATGCTGATCGTAATGAAATCATGCATTTTAGATCAATCGCTTCATGCGTTTTCTGCTTAAGATCCACTTTGCTGAGCTTGATTTCTTCAAGGTTGTGCTGAATGGAGCTGTCAATGAGTTTAGCTTCTTGATGAAAATGCAACAAATTCTCCATTTTTAATTTTTTTTGACAAAAATTCCAATCTTTGCAAATTTTCTTTTTAAAATAACACCACCATTATGTGCAGAAACTATATTCGAAAGATGAAGAAATGATTTCAAAATTTTATTGAAATTCAAATTTTATATTTAGTTTTTGATGCTATTATTGTTATATATTCAATGTACTCATTAGAGTTATTAATATTTATTGATTAGTTTAACTTATATCAATTTATTTTATATTCAAATTTTTATTTCGTTCCAATAACCAATCTAATTATAAATATGCTTCACTAAATGACATTATCGTTATACAAAGTCCCCAAATATTTCTTTTTAATTTCATTCCAATTATTTTTTTTTTTCACCGATGTTTCTAGTAAAAAGATGATTTTCTGTTATTACAAGATGTTTAACAAAATATTTGAATTCTTAGAATCAGTAATATTTCAAAAAATATTGAACAAAACTGTTCTTATTTCTGCTGCACAAAATGATCATATCATTTTCATTAATATAGTAAATCAATTCTATCGCATTCATTACTTGAAATGTTAACAATTCATTGGACATTTGTATCAACCAAAATGACAGGGCAAAGCTTCATTAGCGTATGCAAATAAATAAAACATTTACCGAATTTTGTTTTTGGGATAAATCAAAAAACAAAATATAAAAATTATTGCTGGAGTGCTAAAAGAGCACTCCTCAATGCACTTAATGCTGTCGCTTCCATTATATTTGACTTGATTTCTTCAAATTCGCAGTTTGGAATATCAATGACATCGAGTGCCCATTTATCAGTTTCCACTGGGTCATCTTCTAGTTGCAGTTCTCTTTCACGGAGAAGTGGTAAATAGTCGGAAAGCGGTGCCGGAATCATCATGCAGCCTTTCGCATCTTCAGGTGTCGTTCTTTTCACTTTCTTGACTCTATCCGCGAAATCAGAGCCAGCGAGTGTCAAGTTCTCAGGTAGATTGCGTGCTTCGAACTGGAAATGGAATTTCGACCTGAATTCAACGACTTTTCCAAGGTCTGAATGCTTTCTTTGCGCGAAATAAAAGTCTGACATTGGAACAGGCGCAGGAATCTTCATTTGTCTCTTGGAAAACTCTTGCTGTAAAGATTGATACGATTTAGAACTGATTATCTGGTTTTCATCCATTATTATCCCATCGAACTTGTTAAGATAAGGAATAACAGTATTAAAGTTATTATCACCAATGTTATTGCCTGAAAAATCGATATATTTCACTCTTTTTGTCTTTGAAGCCGCGATAATTGTGTCGACAGCTTGTTCGCATATCTTCTTCTGTCCATCGCCTGATATATCGAGGAATTCTATGTTGCTGCTTGCAGTGAAGAAATCAACAGCACTGCCACCTTCCAAATGCCCTCCAACAGATAAGAATTTGATCTGCGACTTGCAGATTGATTTGACGAAATTTTGGCAGATAGGATTATCAGACCAAGAAAGAGAAATCAAATTTTTGACCGGAAGTTTCTCGTTGAAGAATGAATTCCAGTGGTCTTTAGTCATTGATGCCCTGCAGACGGACAATGAAATCGGCATAGTGTGCTTCTCGACGATATTCAGCAATTCCATCAATGAACGATCAGTCCATGATATATCATCTAAAATCAGCTTGTTTAATTTAGCTGGTAAAGCTAATTCTGATCCTACTAAAAGCTTCCTGCATCTACTGCCTGAAAGATCTGCTGTTACAATATGTGTTGATGACATCAAAGTTTTGAACAGTTTTGACAAATTTAATCCACTGCCGCGCAAATATAGATGCTTCAATAAACTAAGTGTGTTGAGAAGTTCTGGACGCTTATCCATGCGGATTGTTGTCATTCCTATCCTGCGTGCACTGCTTGTTGACGATAAAGCTGTGAAGAATGCATTTACTTCGCTTTCACGGCAGTTGAATGAGATTTTTTCGAATCCGATAAATCTCACTGAACTTTTTACGAAGAAAGAAGAAATTATGTCTAAATGCTCTTTTGTTAGCGCTAAGCTCTTGAATTCAATTCTTTCGAAGTTCTTCTTTAAAAGAGAAGATAAACAGGTTGCGAAATATTCATCAGGTAATGTGAGAAACGTGAGATACTTAATATTTGCTAGATATTGGACATTCTGCGCAATGTTGCTGTAGTAAGAGTTGGTTGTTTCCCCATCAATGACTAATGAAGATATGAAATCGAATGGGTAAATTGCGAAGAGTAAAACATCGAGCATATTTTCTACACCAGGGAGTTCTGATATAACAACAGTTTTGGGTTTTCTTTCGAAATATTTATTTATCAGTTGGAAAAGTTCAAGGGAAACTGGCGCATTTTTAGTTAAAGCCTTAGAGTAGAATCTTTTTGCAATATTTATTTCTGGACTAAACTGCTTGAATGAAACATGTAATTCTGGAGCAATTAAAGGAAGCTCATCTGTGAGAAGAATCTGCCATAATTGTGTCATAAATATGCTCATTATATCTTGGGGATAAGGAAATTTGAGTATTATTGGTTTTTTGTTTGAAAATGAAAATCTCAGTTCGTCAGATTCATTTAATTCAATTCTTTCGATCGAAATCAAGTATTCTTTAGCGCGCATGATAAGTTGGCATTGAGTATCATACCTTAATATGTATAATGAAATATCAGAAATGATAACTAAACCATCTGCGCTCATATCATTCAGTCCAACTGGCATCCAGTTAGCGAACATGATTATTTCCTTCGTTGTATCAATGATTTTCTGAATTTGTTGTGATTCATTAAGTGATGTCATCGAGAATTAAATAAATATGAAATAAAAAACTATTTGTTTTTATCGGATTTTAACATAATTATTTATTATATTATCAAATTAGCAGTAATTCATTCCATTCATACAATATTCCTTGAATTTCTTCCAAAATAGAGGCTTATCATTCATGAAGTCTCTATTAGCTTCAACGTTCTCTGGCGATTGTGGATTTGGATCGCCAAGCATTGAAATAACAGAGATAACAATTGTCTCGACTGTATGAATAGGGAGCCATCTCTCTCTTTCAAGCTCTTGTTCGTTGAATCTGTCAACACCTGGCTCATGAAGAATGGAAATGCAAACTCTTCCATCTTTATTTATATTTGGATGCCACATTGGGCAGTTAAATTTCATTTTCGGCGGCATGTTTGGAAACTCTACTGGGAAGGTGATCTCTGCTGGAAGGAATGAGTCAGCAATAACTGTTCCAGGCTGACCGATGATTGTAACGCGCCACTTAAATACATCGTTGTCGATAAGTCCGCACGAGAAGTATGGGCATGGGTTCTTTTGGAGATCCCTGTACATCCTTTGGAGGATGTTGGATGCAAAGCGTCTCTGTTTATCAGTCATCTGTCAAAATATTTTTTTTTAAATGGTCATGCAATTTATATCCAAAAAACTGCGTATTTTTGAACCACAAATTTATATATTGTTGATATAAATGCGTTTCACGGAAATCCTATAAAAGTAACATTATGCCATGTAAAATTTTAAAACTGACATGTAAAGTTAGAAATCACAATATATTTTTGAAAAAAAATAACGATAAATAAATGTGATTATATAAACACTTTATGCACCAAACCAAATGCATGGGACTTGCTTTACTTGTCAGATCGTTCAAAATTCATACAGGGAAATAATATAATGAATTATCCAAAGTGGTTCTGGTAAAATTATAACAGAAACATTTAGGTACTTTTAGATAATGAATATATTGGTATGCATTGTATATGTTTTTATTCACTATTCGTGATTTGAATTGATTTGATATCTAATGTATACTCACACACATATATAAAGAGTATCACGTGAATTTAAATAATATACATGAACAATAGAATATATGATAGAATATTTTGAAAATTATCAAAATCTTATCGTATCATTATGTTTACATAACGCTCACTATATTTATGAATTTTTATGAATTTTTTAGAGGTATAAGCTTTTAAATTGATGTTTTTGATTAATTTTGGAATTAGATTAATGTTAAAAGTAGCCATTTGCATGAAGAACCAGGTGTCCTGGGTTATAGAAACACAATGATATAATTAAAAAAGCCAAATAATGTATAGATTTCGAGAATAAAAAAGATTACATCAGAGAAACGTGACAACAGATTTTATAATTTACATGACTGAGATTCCATTGTCGAATACTCGCAAGAAAATCGCCTTCAGCCAGGAACAGTTCGATCTATCGAACAAAACGGATCAAACGACGACACCAATGTCCCCTAAACTCGTTCCAATGGCCCAGCCCAATTCTCCGAAGCTTTCTCCTACACAACCAAATGTAAATGTTAACAAACTCAACGCAAAAATCCAAGCTCTTGAACTCCAGATCGATTCGCTGAACAATGAAAATAATAAATTAATCGTTGAAATGAATAACATGACAAACAAGCACAATACTGAAGTGCAAAAGCTCCTCTTTGAACATGGCCAAAAAGAAAATGAATTTAAAGAAAAATTGGCCAAAGCACAACAAGAAGCTGCTCAATGCAAGAGACAGCTCGAGTTAAACGTTGCAGCTATGACAAAGAAGGATGAGAGAATTGAAAATCTCAAAGGAATCATAGCTAGAAAGGAAAGCGAAATCATTAATCTTAAATCTCGCTTAATAGACTCAGGCGAGTCAATACAAGGCCTCCAAGTTTTGGAAGAAGAGAATAAGAGACTTTCAGACATCAATAAAACGCTCGAAGAGGGAAGATCAAGAGAAAGAATGAACTACCAGACTTCTGTCAATCTTGTCAAGGCAGAATGCGCTGACCAAGTTAAGATTCTTACAAAGAGACTCGCCGCTGTTGAAGAAACATTGAAGGATACAGTGACTCAAAAGAATATTCTTGAGTCATCAATTTTGGAAGCACAAGAGAACTCGAAATGCGTTCTCCATGAGTCTAAAGTCCTTCTCAAGAAAGTTGGTGAGTTAGAACAACAAAATTCCCAACTCAAGAGTGAAAATTCCGCGTTAGCCTCAAAGAATTCTTCTTTACTGAGTGAAATCCAACAGCTGTCACAGCTCTCAACCAGCAAGATTGAAGCTTCCCCAGCATCATCACCTCAGATGAAAGTTGATCTTGTCAGTGGCTCCCCGAAGAAGAAAAAGATTTAAATAGCCTCCGATCACAACCAAAATTTTACCAAAGACTAAAGTGTGTGTTTTACTGTTGAAATTTTTATAATATTTTTTTATTTCTCAGGGAGATGCTCAAAAACTGATTAATGATTAACAAAGATATTACATGTGTTATCATTTTTTGTTATGAACCCATGAAATTAAATAAATATGACAAAAATTTGTAAATTGTTCATAAAATCCACTACTAAACAATACATTTATTTCATGTTGAGCTGAGTAACTTTCATCTTGATTGGTCTGCCTTCTGGACGAGGTAAGTTGTCATTATCTTGGAAAGGATAAACAGAGTAGACTAAAAAGATTGTCTTACCTTCCTTACCAACGAACTTGAAGCCAGAGCAGTTTTGAATATCGCATTTCTGGTTTCTGATGAAATGATCACGAATTGTATCTTGATCATCCTGGCAGAGCATGTTATAGTATTTGTTAGCGATTTCATCGTTTGTTGTGCATTTAAGGAGTTCAGAGGAGAAGAGTTCGATCTTCTCTTCGATCTGTGGAACGTGCCATGTAGCGTTTCCCATTTGAATGAATTAAATTTTATATTTTTGTTAATTTTACATCTATAGAAAAACTATTTTGTAAAATAAACATGAAAATACAACCAATTATACTATAAATCATATAATGTTTGATTAATTATTGAATTCACTCGATTTTTTTTCTGAAAAGTTACTACGTAAAGATCTCAATTTTTGTTATGAACGATATACTTTTTCATAATCATTTTTTGAATTTTTATATATTCATAATTAACAGTTATTTAACCGGCATATTTTCACTAATATTGCCGATAAAACTTAAATATACTCAAAAGAAAAATTCCTTAATATTCGTACTTATTATAGTTATCTGATATTAAATATTACATTTTTGAGAAATTTCGAATTTTTACGTAAACTTTACAAATTAATTCATTTTTTATTTCACTTGAAGTTCAAGATATCAAGCAGCAAATAGTAAAGAAATACATCAATTCTTAATGAAATAGTATGGTACTAATCAAAAATGCTCAAATCCTTCGACAAAATAAATTTGAATTTTTGAATTTCATAATTATTAAATTCAACTACTTCACATCGTTTCAATTATCAGCAAATGTATTACAGATAAGTCTACGAATTCATTTAATCAATATATTTTTTTGAAAAATTAAAATTGATGAAATTCGTTTCTTTTAAAACAAAAAATACAAATTACAAGCTCTTAATACTCTACTATTTTTATTTTAGACAAAAAAAAAAAAATTAAAAAAAAGGTATGGAAACTAATAACCTTATTTTAACGGACGAATGTTGATGGTGCAAAAGTTTTACACAACACAGATAGCTGG